>PVJS01003472.1:0-25534 GCA_004027185.1 Glis glis | reverse complement strand
CTGAGATCCTCCTATCTCAGCCTCCCAAGTACTGGGATTATAGGCGTGCGCCACCACACCCAGCTCAGTATATACTTCTTAAAGCAAGCATTCAGCGACACCAAGTCCCAGCTGTAAGGGCATTATTACATTTTCAGATGAGTTACCGACCACTTTATATTCTGTCAGAAGCTGGAATAAGTTTTATTTTTCATTGTATCACTTTTTCCCATAAAGTAAGAACCTACTCATTCTATGCAACCAGCTATTTTAAGCTTTCCCCCAACTGCTATAAACAACTGGTCACTCATTCCTCTTCACCCCAATGTTACTTTATACATATCTACTCTATGGTCCCAGTGACCTAGTAGCTATTTCTTTATATATTTGTTCAACTGTCCTGTCCAATAAGACAACCACTAGCTGCCTGTAGCTACTTAAATTAAAATTAATTAGAACTAAATAAAATTAAATATTCATTTACCCAGTTTCATGAGTTACATTTCAAATGCTCCATAGTTACCTCTAGCTGGTGGCTACCACATGGGTTAGAGCAGAGACAAACCATTTGAATGATCACAGAAAGTTCTATTGGCTAGCTGTGTTTTAGAATTTAGACTGAGAGCTCTTGCATTAATCATCTCTTTATTGCCTCCTCTCAGCGTAGTGCCTGGAAAAGGTGCTCAGCAAATGCTTGTTGAATAAATGAATGAAAAAATGAACGATGAAGAATTCGCTTATGATGTCTTAGCAATCGGAAATGAGTTTTCCATAAGTCTTTAATCTCATTTTTTAATTGAGTGGAAACACAGGCTCAGTAATTTGTTTCTGAAGTTTTAAGAGTTCAGTAGAAGCAACCTGTGTTCAGGAAGCAGGGCTTTTCTTGACAAGACAGGGAAGGGGACTCGAGGAAGATGAAGAAGAGGCAGAAACAAAAGACAATTTTATGATTTAAAAGTTAATCATAGTAAGTCAGGCATCATGGTACACACCTGTAATCCCAGTACTTGGGAGGTTGAGACAGGAGAATCACAAGTTCGTAGACTGCCTCAGTAATTTAGTGAGACTCTCAGCAACCTAGAGAGACCCTGTTTCCAAACAATAAAATAAAATAAAGGAAAGGGCTGGGAGTGTAGCTCTCAGGTAGAATGCCCCTGGGTTCAATCCCCAGCAACACACACATACACACACACACACACACACACACACACACACACACATACACACACACACTTAATCATAGTAGCTATAATTGAGCACTTAGCGTGTGCCTGACACTCCTCCACATACTCACTTATTTGGGGGGAGTTATCTCCATTTTACCAAAGGGAAATTGGAGGCACAGAAAGGTTAAATGACTTGTGCAGGTAACTCAGTAAATGAGCCAAAATCCATGCTCAGGCAGTCTGACTTAAACCTAGGCTCCAAATCAGTAAGTAAGGCTACCTCTCCCCATGAACAGGAAAAGCTGAGAGAGTAGGCTGGAGAGGAACTGAGAGTCAGATCATGATGGGGCTTACAGGGCGCCCGAGGAGTTTGAACTTTATCTTGAAGCTCAGGAAACATCTTTGAAGACAGAAAATAATTTTGTGTGTTTATTTTAGAAATATCACTGTGGTGGGATGGAGAGTGGATTACAGGAGGAGATATATACCACTGGAGGATTTACAACCAAAAGCTAGACAAGCAATGGCGAGAGTGGTGTGCAGGAGGTAGAATGGAAAAGAATTGATGGGAGAGACGTCTGGGTGTTAGAAGTGACTTTATTGGCAACTTTCGATGTGTAGGTAAGGAAAAGGGAGGAATGGACAATGGCCAGTCTGGGTGTTTAATTGAATTTTAATGATGTTGAGAAGGCCTGAGGAAGAACAAGTATGGGTAGAGTTGGGAGACTATAAGTTCTGAATATCATTTTATTTATTTATTTATTTATTTATTTTTATTATTTATTAAGTTTTTGGTACTGGGGATGGAACCCAGGGGCATTCTACCTCTGAGCTACACTCCAGCCATATTTTATTTTTTATTTTGAAACAGGGTCTCACTAAGTTGCAGAGGGCCTCACTAAGTTGCTGAGGCTGTCCTTGAACCTGCGATCCTCCTGTCTCAGTCTCTCAAGTACTGGGATTACAGGCATGTGCCACCACACTGGGCTCATTTTAGATATGCAGAGGTGG
This sequence comes from Glis glis, assembly GCA_004027185.1. Taxonomy (NCBI): domain Eukaryota; kingdom Metazoa; phylum Chordata; class Mammalia; order Rodentia; family Gliridae; genus Glis; species Glis glis. The sequence continues at coordinate 23,378 of PVJS01003472.1, read as the reverse complement.
GGTGTTTGTGGGCTATTTAATTGGTGATGACCAGTGTGAGTGATTACAGATTCTGATCTGAAGCTTGGGAAAGAAAGGAGGAAGATTTGAGTTTATTAAAAGCAAAACATTGGTAGCAGAAGCTAAAGAAAGAAAATGTGGGCCAAGAAGTATGGAAAGAAGAGAGTTTGCCTGCTTCAGAAAAGTGAACTTCTTCCCAGCTCTAGGGCATTAATCATGCCTGGTCTATGTCAGTTATGAGGCTCATTCCCAGTGACATGGTTAGGAATGGGTAGAGCGTGTGAGTCAGCCTTGGCCTACAGGAGTCAAGGTCATTCAGCCGAGGAATTTCTGGGGAAGGCTTTTGTCATTGCTAAAAAGAGCCGCACAGAGGCAACACATCTGCTATTAGTGGGCTGTTGTCATCTACCTGTAATGTCTGAAATGCTCTAGTCATCTTGCGACTGTAAGGGGAGGCCCTGCATGCTAAGAATCATAGAGCGGAGAGAAGGAAAGAGCCAGGCGGCTTGAAGATGCCATTATGTAGCTGAAATTCCTGACCCAAGGCTGCCCTCTCCTTGGGCTTCTAGTTGGGTGATATAATAAAATTCTTTATTGTTCAGACCTCTGTTCGCTGGATCCTCCATTACTCGCAGCTAAAAGGATCATAACTGATTCAACTCTTCTTTTGTCATAAAGGTTATGATCCTGAAAAACCCATTCATTCCTTTATACATTCAATAAATATTAATGGAAACTGAACGTGGCAAGCATTGCCTAGGTGCTGAGAATGCAGTAGAGAAGAGCACAGATAAGGAGCTGACATCATGGAATTTAGTAGAAACAGAGAGACTCTGTTTGTGGCTGGAGCGCAGTGAGTAAGGGGGAGAGTGTTGCAAGATTCAGTTAGAGGGATGGGAGCCAAATTATACATGGTGTTGTAGGTCAGTTTGAGGATTTTGAATTTTATTGTATAAAGGGTAAGAAGCATTGAAGAATTTAAAACGAGGGAAACACAATCAGATTTACATTTTAAAAAACTACTCGGACGTATGTGCAGAGAATGTGTTGAAGGAAGTTGAGAGAGGAGGCCGAAAGTGCAGTTATTTGTGATAGTCCAGTGGGAGGTGAAGTTGATTTGAACAAGGTGGGAGCACCGAAATGGAGCTGCTCATGTGACTTCAAGTTATAATTTAGTGGTGGAATTATTAGTCATGGTGATCAAGTGGACCTGGGTAGTCATTGAGAGAGAGCCCTGGAAGATGGTGGTGCTGTTTTTCAGATAAGGGACAATGGAGAAGGAACAAGTTGAAGTAGTAAAAGTCAGTTTCGGGCATGTTAACTATGAGATAACTGTCAGACATTCGAGTGGAACTAGTAAGAGGAAAGTGGAGATGCCAGCCTGAGTCTCTAAAAAGAAAAGAAGCCTCTCTGGTATTCCACTAGAAATAATGATTTGCAATTCGTAGTCAACTTTCTGGGCCTGACAACCAAACACATGCGATTGCAAGATGCACGTTTCTGGGATCTCTAACCAGATCGTAAAACATAAGGAGGAGCAAAATTCACAGGGAATTGAGCCTGAGTTCTCAGTCTCATGTTGGGCTTCAAATAATGTGGGTTAGCCTGAGTCTACATGTCACAGATACTCCTACTGACACCACTGTCAGAAGGTATACCAAATTCTACTTATTTTACCCAGCATCACCTCTGTAGTCCTAAAGTAGACCACTGTAACACTTCATGTAGACCAATGCCATAGGCTTTAGTGTCTTTTGGTAGAGATGTCAATAAGGTGGATGGAGGTTTGATTTGGGGGTCAGGAGAGAATCTGAGATTAAAGACATAAATTTAGAATCATTAGACTGAGATGGGAGTTAGTACATAAGCAATGGGGTTGGGGGGAACTGTTCCAAGAAGGGGAAGAATGTTCAAAAACACAGAAAAGTGATATAGTATTGCTTAGAGAACTACAAATTTAAAAAGGAAATTAGCATTGAACATAAGTAGTTATTAAAATAAATGCTTATACCTTAAATAAGTAGTCTACCTAAGGTGACACAATTAGGTCTTTAAAAATAATGTGGTACATTGTTATTGAATCTATGTGGTTTAAAATGTATATATGGGTTGCAGGGGCAATTGGTAGTGGATGAGAAAGATAGAAACAAGACTGATTCAGGGACAAATATATGGTCAATTATGTGCCACACAAGGTCTTTGATATTGTAACTCAGTTTTCTTGGACTCGTGTTTAAGAGAAACACACTAATTTAAATTCAACAAACAATTATGAAAAACCTATTATGAAAGCCCTGGCGGCTGTACAAGGCCCTGGCCTTGGGGATGATCATCTGGTAGGGGCAGTGAGACACATGGAAGGTGAAGCCAGAGGGCTTCAGGGTAAGAGATGTGGGGAATAAAGACATCCCAGGCCAGGTCAGGAGAAGAACAGAGGGCAGAGAAGAAGCGCTTGTGAAAAGCCAGCCAGGTTACTGTCTGTCTGAAAGAAGAGAGAAGGAATGAAATTGTCAGTAGAATGGGTGGTGAGGTCAGGAAGTGCTGAAGACTGAATCTGTGAGCAATCAAAGAGACTTTACCCAAATCCAACAAATAGACGTCCAGACTTCTGACAGATACATTAGGATACGGTGAACTCTGTTACCAAATGATATCTGGTTTCATGAAAGAATTTGCCACAGAGTAAACAGTGCACTCTCTCCAAAGACGAGAGAATTATATTTAAAATTTCCTCTCTACAATTCTTCAGCAATCCCAGGAAGCAAGGTCCATGGTTGGACCCTCTCCCCCCACCAGCACTTTGTTTACTCCTTTGGTGCACTTGGCTATATGGTGATAGCACATTTCCTGCAACCCAAAGGCAACAGTGGGCACGCACAAAGCAGATTAAAAGTGTAGGTAATGAAGAGAGATTAATAGCCTGAGCAGGTAGTTGGGCGACGGCTTTGGGGGAGGCTGATTGCTTTGCTTTATAGGCTAAGGTCATTGTAATAATGTTGGTCAAAATCTGCCCAGGGGGCAGACTGCTTTTATCTGTACGGCTGTTGGTAGGCAAACCATCATACTGCTTTTGTGTTTGTTTGTTAATTCTCTGTTAAATCTGGATAATACTATAAGCACAAAGCAGCAAGCTTAAAAATCAGAAAAATTTTGGAATTTATTCTGAAATCATAACAATATTTCTTAAAGGAGAAGAGAAAAAAAGCAACATGGATTTTGTCAAGGCTAGCCAGTTTTCCTAGAAAAACCCTGGGAGGTAAAACAAAAAAGTTATAGTTTGAAAGTCTGAGCTTCAGAACACACAGGGGAAAATGTCTAAAGGTTTTTATACTCATTTAATAACTTGTTCGATGTCTATTAAATATTTCTCCAATTAAGACTGCATTCTGAAATGGTGTGAGTTTTTTTGGAATATAGGTCTATGTTTCTCCCCTGACCTCTGTTCACAGTGAGCTTCATAGATTGGAGGTATATTGTATCATGTGTATGTGTGTGTGCATGTGCGTGTGTGTTTAAAGCTTTTGCTAAATTGGATTTTTCGTAGCAATCTTACAGGAGGATTTGTGGAATCCTTTCCAGATATGATATTACATTATTGTAAAAGCTTTACTCCTCTTATCTTTGTGGGCAGAAGGGTCACAATGGACTGCATATGAGGATTAAAATCAGCCTGCCCTGGAGCAGAATAAACTGAATGGATTACACAAAACATTTTAACAAATGCTGGAGGTCCTGGCTTGCCTTTATCTTTTGCCTCTGAGATTTCAGAAAAATGTTCTGAGAACATCATTTGGTAAAAAGCAGAAATCAGATATAAAACTTCCTGCAGCCATGAAGGCTGGACTTATTTAAAACATTGATCTTAGTTTCAGGAACCACTTAATCCTTTTTTTAAAAAGTAAGAGTAGAAATATTCCTACCCCTTCCTGCTTTGGGGAAATAGGGCACCCAAAGTTTCTGCCCCATGGTCTGCTCTCCCCCTCTCTCACACAAGTGCTCATTTCCCTCCTCTGGTCTCCTTTGTAACCTCAAGTGAGGATCTGGGCAGTCTCTAGCCACCCTTCTGAGCCTGCCTCAAAGCCTCACATCCAGGGGGCCATCCTCCTGCCAGTGTGCACTAATGCCAAGTTCTGGCACTGCCTCTTCTCCAGGTCAGCCTAACCATAGACTGGACCCTTTGTTATAAACCGTTACCACTGAAGCTTCTATGGGAAAGTATTCACTTAACAGTGTATTCACAGCATTGTCTGGGATGAATATGATAGTTTACCTCCAAACTGTTACAGCTCAGGAATTGTATGGGTTTGCCAGTGCCCCTGGAGAATTAGTAAGAACATCTCTTGCCCCCTCATTTGAAGGGACAAGTATTTTCTGTGCAAATGAAAGTATTAGTAAGTTATGAGTAATGAAGGTATAAATAATTACTTATTAAGGTATAAGTTAACTACTACTAATAACCAGTTTTAAAAAAATCTCCAAATTACAACGAGCAGCATCTGAGTTTTTAAGTGGGTAGAATGATTTATATATGAAAGAAACATGCCCACATTGGGGACTGATGAAGAGGGACAGAAGGGAGAAGCGAGTGAGCCTCTGTCCTGCTCTTCTCGACACTTTCGTCAGGAACCTAGAGAAGCTGGTCCAGTGTTGAGCAAAGCACCCTTAGAAAAGTAGTGATGTGCCCCCACCAAGCCTCCGGGAGCAGAGCGCTAATGTGTTCTGCACATTAAAGAGGAGAGGTGATTTCCAAGAGAATTCCCAAGGGAGGCAGCTTGAGGATGGGAGATACATGGAATCTTTAGGGAATGGCTAATGCTCAAATTTTGTTTGTCATGTAGTACCTGTTAATCTTTGTGTTAGTCAGCTTTCTGATACTATGACAAATATCTGAGGCAATCAACTTATAAAGAAAAAAGGTTTATTTGGGCTCATGGTTTTAGAAGTTTCAGTCCATGATTGGTTGGCCCTGTTGCTCTGGGTCTGTGGCCATGCATCATGGCAGAAGCACGTGAGGGGGCAAAGCCATTCACTTTATGGTGGGGAAGTGGAGGGGGAGAGAGAAGACAGGAAGAGACTGGGATCCCACAATCCCTTCATTCAAGGGCACCTTCTCAATAACCTAAAACCTCAACTAGGTCCCACCTCTTAAAGTTCCCACCAGCTCTCAATAGTACCAGGCTGGGGACTAAGCCTTTAACACAAGGGCCTTTGGGGGACATTTAAGATCCAAACTACAGCAGTCTTCATGGCTTGTGTGTTTTGGGTAGAAATCAAAGAAAAGGGATTGTGTTCATTCTCTGACAGAACTGAGAGGACAGAGTGAGGGTGACTAGAGAAGACGAAGCAGCTCCCTTATGATCACCCCCCTCCCTGATCTACCTCAGGTCTGAGAACCCCTGGAGAGGATGGCAGGCAGTACCTCCCACAGAGGGGAGCCGGTCTCGACAGCCATCTCCTGCTCTCAGAGCGAGTCTCCATTCCACCTGGCTGTGGATACCGACTTGTGAGGCAGTCTCAAAGAGAATTCAGAAACGGTAGTGAAGAACATACTTCAAGAATAATCTTTGGAGCCATCCTGACCTGGGCTTGAAGATTGTCTGTGAAAGTATAGAATCTGTAATACTTTGGGCAAATTTTAAGACTTTTAGAAAATGTCTGACTCCTCACTTATGAATTAAGGTTAGTGATACTTGTCCTGAGTATATCGGTCTTGTACCGAGTTATCCAATATTTGTCAAGCAAGTGGCACGGGGCCTGGTACATGACAAGTAAGAAGCATGGGGTGGCTGACATTCATATTGGCAGACTGGGTTTCTCTAATGAAACTCAGGATCTGATAAAGCCGAGGTAGCAGAAATCACGGGAGGTGGCCCTCGTATTTCTCCTCTTCCCTCCTTCTTCCTCTTTTCACCTTTGTTCTCATCTGCTCTCCCTGCTCTGTAGCAGCGCAGAGATGATGCAAACAGTGACGTTAGGGGGGGGTGCAGGCGGACTCTCCAGTCACTAGCGGTGTGAAAAGAGTGACGGAAATACAAAGATGCACCCTTAGCAGCAAAGAGGAATTTCTTTGTCTCCTGATCAGGGCAGCACTTACTGGTGTTCTCTTGGCTAACAGAGAGGGAAACCAGGCAGCTACAGAAAAAGAGATGACCTGTGTTTTCATCCCAGTAGGGGATTTTAGGGGCACATTGCTTATATGAGTTCCCTAGGGCTGCTGTAACACGTTAGTACAAGCGTGATGGTTTAAAACAAATGGAATTTATTCTCTCAGTTCTGCAGGCCGGAAACCAAGGCGTCTGCAAGGTTGGTTGCTTCTGGAGTCTGAGGGAGAATCTGCTCCATGTCTCTTCTAGCTTCTGGTGGTTGTCCTCATCTGTGATGTTCCTTGGCTTGTAGATACACTGCTCCAGTCTCCAATTCTGTCTTCACGTGGCTTTCTTCCATGTGCCTCTGTGCGTCTTTCTCTACTCTGTCTCTTTTAGAGATAGTTGTTGTTAGATTTAGGATTTAGAATTCATCTCAATCTGGGATTATCTCATCTCAAGAGCCTTACCTCAATTATATCTGCAAAGACTCCTTTTCTAAATAAGGCCACATTCCCAAGAACAGGGTGTTAGGACATGGCTCTATCTTCTTGGGAGACATGATTCTTCACATAGAGCTTTCTTAATATGCAAGATTATGGCAGTGATCTTATAAAATATAGAATCGTGATCATGTACGTGAACTCTTAAAGGAATACGATGTGTCCAAGAACAGCAAGGCAGGGCTTTGGATATAGGGGTGGTACCCTGGAGGGCACAACGGTGCCAGTTCTACAGCCATGGTCTTATGACAGTAATGATAGTAATATCAGTAAGATGTGAATATGACTACAAAAATTTCAATAGCCACAATGTTTATTCACCTTTTATGACATCACAACCACTGTGATACTTACTTAAAATACATTATGTCATCTAATCATTATGATCTTGAGATAGATCCTCAAGAATACTGAATAAACTGAGTGGATTATATAAAAATTCTTAACAAATTCTGGAGGTCCTGGCTTGCCTTTATCTTTTACCTCTGAGATTCAGAAAATATGTTTTGAGAACATCATTTGGTAGAAAGCAGAAATGGGCTCTAAAACTTTCTGCGGCTGTGAAGGCTGAACTTAGGGAAAACATTGATCTTAGTTTCAGGAGCCACTTAAATCCCCCTTTTCACCCTCAAGGTGAGGAATTTGGAATCAATTCTGAAGAGAATTGAAGCACAGTGAGCTTAAGTGTCTTGGACAAGCACTCACAGGCTAGTATGTGGTAGAACTGGGTTTAGACTCCAAAGCTATCCTCTCAAAGCCTGTGTAATATTGCTACCAAGTCCCCTCTCTTTGGCCGCTAAAAACACCCAACATTCCTTTTCCTTTCCAACTGATCTTCTAGAGTATTCCCTGCAGATTCTTTGTCCAGCCTCTCACCTCTCCTCTTTCTACTTGAGCCCTCATTATTGGTTCTTAATGCCCAAGACCCTTTTTAAAAAATATACTTTTATTGGTGATTGTAATTATATATCACACTGAGGTTCAGAGTGATAGAAACATACCTGCGCACAGCGCTTGGTCTGTTTCCCTTTATTTCCCACCGCTTCCTCCCCCTCCCTGTATATATTATTGAAATTGGTACTGACAATTTCATTGTGAACATAGTATTTGAACTGTTTCTCCTCTCATCTATCCCAAGTCCCTTTTGTTTCTCAATTTCTCTCTAGCTTCCACATATGAAGAGAAAACATATGGCCCTTTCACTTTCTGAGACTGGCTAACCTCACTCAGCATAATATTCCCTATTTCCACCCATTTTCCTGTAAATGGCATAATTTGGTTCTTTGTGGTTGAATAAAATTCCATTGTACGTGTGTATTCCATAGTTTCATAATCCATTCATCTGTTGATGGACACCTAGGCTGGTCCCATAGTTTGGCTATTGTGAATTGTGCTGTTATAAACGTTACCACCCAAGGCCCTTTCTCATGGCAAAGACCATCTTCCTCTAGTTTCTGGTTGGTGTTGGTGTTTGGACCTCAGGTGTTGCTTAAACACTCTTCTCTGTTCAGAGCCTGCCACAGTGTAGTTTATGCCAAGTGCTCCTCTAGTTCAATTTTATTTCATTGTTCTGTATTTCATTCCCCATACCCACTCCATTCTCCTCCCCTCCTATGTGAACCAATCTACCTATATATATACCCATGGGTTTGTCCTGCGAAGACATATACTATTGTTTTGTGTGTACATATTTATAATCTATCATTGTGGTATTATTCTATATGTTCTATTTCTTACTAGGTTTCACTGAACACATATAGATCTGGGTTACAGCTTTGATTGCTGTGCTATATGATATCATCCGATTTTGCTTATCTATTCTTCTGGTGATGAACTCGGAAATCTTAATAAGGGATATGGCACAGGCCTGGCATACCTGCACAGATGTGACGGATAGGTATGTTACAGAACCCAACCTGTTGTGTGTACATCACTGTTAACCACCCCAGGTCTTCTGAAGAATCCATAAACAACTGAACTTTTTTTCTTTGATGATCCAGCTCTTCCGAAGGGAGACGACTTCAGCTGACCTCATTACTCACCCACAGCCCATCAGCAACACATGCAGGGAAAGGAAAGCCATGTTTATTATTTTCAAAGTGATCAGGATGTTTCCTTCTCTATTCCTTTTCCAATATGAATCCTGCTTTTGCCTTTGTTAAGTGAAATCAGTCTAGCATTATCACCATTATTTTGTGTTACAAGTAAAATAGGGAACTAATAGTTAACATCTTTGAGTTACTCTTTGATGACTCTTATTTGGCCTCTAATCCTATGATAAATATCTTTGGATAGATTCCTTATGGACACAGGCAAGAGTTTCTCTGAGAAGGGATAGAGGGTTATAGAAAAAACACACATTCGGTTCCATTAAATACTACCAAATTGCTCATTAGGATGGTTGTATTAGTTCACAATCCTATTAAGCATGTAGAAGGGCTCCCATTTCCCACATTTTTGCCCACATTGGTACTGTTTGACTTTTGAATTTTTGTCACTATTGCATTTCTCTGATTAGAGTGACCCTGAGCACCTTTTCACATACTTGTTGGTCATTTAAATATTTCCGCCTGTGAATTGTTTGCTACCATAATCTTGTTGATTTTCAGGAATTCCTTGTATAATCTATATAGGAACTCTTGTCAGATTTTTTTTTTCGTGGTTCAGGGGATTGAACCCAGGGGCATTCTACCTCCAAGCTATACCCCCCAGCCCAGCCCTATTTTTTATTCTTTATTTTGAAACCAGGTCTCACTAAGTTGTAGAGGGCCTCACTAAGTAGCTGAGGCTGGCCGCAAACCTGCGATCCTCCTGTCTCAGCCTCCCAAGTACTAGGATTAGAAGTGTGCGCCACCATGTCCAGCCTCCTTGTCAGATTTTTGACATGGCAATTATCATCTCCAGTCTTTTATATATATGTTAACATGCCTGTAGTGTCTTTTGTTAAATAATTTTTTTTCTTATTATTATTTTGTACTAGGGATTGAACCCAGGGGTGTTCTACCTCTGAGCTACACCCTCAGCCCATTTTATTTTTTATTTTGAAACAGGGTCTCGCCAAGTTGCTGAGGGCCTTGCTAAGTTAGCCTCAAACCTGTGATCCTCCTGTCTCAGCCTCCCAAGTACTGGGATTATATACATGTGTCACTGTGACCAGCTTAAATTCTTATTTTTAATATATTCACATTGAACTTTTTTTGACTTTTGGGTTGTGCTTTTCTGGGGATGGGGGTACCAATTTAAAAAGGCTTCCCTGTGTCAGAGTTGAGAGAATATCTCCTACACATCCTCTATTAGCATTATTATTTTGCTTTTCACACTTAGTTGTTTTTAAATATAGTTATATTGAGGTATACCAATGCAAAATAAATGATACATATTTAAAATATACAATATGAAGAGCTTTAACATGAGTGTACACTCATTAATGCATCACATCAAACAATATAACAAGCATTTCAGCACTCCCCCAAATACTCTTACATCCCTTTATAATCCACGGCTCCCTCCATCTCATTCTCAGACAACTACTGGTCTAGCTCTGGCACTATGGCGTAGGTTTAAATGTCCACAATCTTATATAAATGGAACCATGCAGTATGTCATCTCTCTTGACGTTCACTCAGCATAATGGTCTTGAAATCAGTCTGCATTGTGCATGGATCGATAATTCATTCTTCCAATTGCCAATTTTATTCCATTATATTGACATATCATTGTATCTTAGGCACTTGTTCATAAATATTTGGGTTATTTCCAGGTTTTAGCTATTACAAATAAAGTCTTTTTATTGTTTTGGTCCAGGCCACTATAACAAATTTTCATAAGCTGAGTGGCCTATAAATAACAAGCTTATTTCTCACAGCCCTGGAGGCTGGATGTCTTCTGGGTTCTCATTGCGTCTTCATATAGTGGAGTGGGAGAGAGAGAGTGAGCGAGCTCTTTCTGGGGTCACTTTAATTTTTTATTTTTTAATTTAATTTAATTTATTTTTTGGTACTGGGGATTGGATCCAGGGGCATTCTACCTCTGAGCTACACCCCACAACACTTTTTATGTATGTATGTATGTATGTATGCATTTATTTATGTATTTATGTATTTATTTATGTATTTATTTATTTATTTATTTATTTATTTATTTATTTATTTATTTTGTGGTACTGGGGATTGAACCCAGGGGCATTCTACCTCTGAGCTACACCCCCAGCCCTATTTTTTATACTTTATTTTATTTATTTATTTATTTATTTATTTATTTTTGCGATACTGGGGATTGAACTCAGGGGTGTTCTACCTCCGAGCTGCACTCCCAGCCCAATTTTTTATTCTTTATTTTGAAACAGGGTCTCACTAAATTGTGGAGAGCCTCACTAAGTAGCTGAGGCAGGCCACGAACCCGGATCCCCTGTCTCAGCCTCCCAAGTACTGAGATTACAAGCGTGCACCACCACGCCCAGCTTATACTTTATTTTGAAACAGGGCCTCACTAAGTAGCTGAGGCTGGCCGCCAACCCGGACCCTCCAGTCTCAGCTTCCCAAGTATTGGGATTACAAGCGTGCGCCACCATGCCCGGCTCCTTTTTATTTTTTATTTTGAAACAAGGTCTTGCCAAGTTGCTGAGGGTCTTGCTAAGTTGCTGAGGCTGGTCCCAAACCTGTGATCCTCCTGTCTCAGCCTTCCAAATACTGGGATTACAAGCATGTGGCCTGGGGTCACTTTTAAAAGGGAATTGATCTCATTCATGAGGGCTTTACCCCCATGATCTAATCACCCTGGAAAGGCTCTTCTTCCTAGGAGCATTGCATTGGGGATTAAGATTTCAGCATGTGAATTTTGGAGGGACATGTACATTGAGTCATAATAGTGATGTACTCATGCACAAGTCTTTATATAGACATATATTTTTACTTCTCTTTGGTAAATATTGTAAAACAGCTCCATATATGATAAGTATATGTTTAACTTTGTTTAACTGCCAAACAGTTTTTCAAAGAAGTGGTACCATCTGCCAGGTAGTGGTGGAGCATGCCTGTAATTCCATTCTTTGGGAAGCTGAAACAAGAGGATTGCAGGTTTGAGGCCAGCCTCAGCAATTTAGTGAGACCCTCAGTAACTTAGTGAGACCCTGCTTCAAAATTTAAAAAAAAAAGGGGCTGGTGATATAGCTCAGAGGTAGAATGCTCCTGGGTTCAATCTCTATTATCACTAAACCAAACCCATCCAAACCAAACCAAACCAAACCAAACCAAACCAAACCAAACCAAATCAAACCACAACAGCAAAAAGAGGTAGTCTCATCTCACATTCCCACCAGCCGTGCATTTAAGTTCTTGTTCCACATCTTTGTCAACAGTGGGTATGGTCAGTCTTTAAAATATTCTTTAAAAAAATTTTAAAGAATTCTTTAAAAACATTTAAAAAGTCTAAAAATCTTAAAGAATTCTTTAAAAACATTTAAAAATTCTTTAAAAAATTTTAAAGAATTCTTTAAAAAATTTTTTTGGTGCATTGTGATTATACATCATAGTGAGATTCAGTTGGTGTTTATACAATCTCCTAAATTTTTAATTTTAATTCTAGTCTTTTCAATTTTAATCTGATAAGCATATAGTGATATTTCATTGTGATTGTAGTTTACATTTCCCAAATGACTAAAGATGTTGATCATCTTTTTATGTACTTATTTGCCATGCATTATCTTATCTGGAGAAGTATCTGTTCAAATATTTTAAACATTTTTTGGAGGGTTGTTCACTTTGTCAGATATAGGTTTGCAAATATTTTTACGAGACCATGGTTTACAGTTTCATTTTTTTTTCAAAGAGCCAGTATGTTTAGTTTTATTTATTTTTACTTGTGGTGAAATAACTTATAACATGAAACTTACCATATTAACCATTCTAAGCACACAGTTAGTGGTATTAAATATAATCACATTGTTGTGCTACCATCATAGCTGTCTGTCTCCAGAACTCTTTTCATCTTGTAAAACCCAAACTCTGTACCCATTACACAAGAGCTTGTTATCCCTTCTTCCAGGCCCCTGGCAACCACGGCCGTGTTTTCTGTCTCTATGAATCTGACTATTCCAGGCAGGCACCTCATATAAATGCAATCCCACAATATTTGTCCTTTTGTCATTGATTTATTTCACTTAGTAGAATGTTTTCAAGGTTCATCTGCGTTGTAGCATGTTAGGGTTTCCTTCTTAAGTAAGCCTGAATAATATTCCATTGTATGCATTTTACTTATCCAATCACCCCTTGGTAACAAAGATCTCTTTGAGTCATTGTTCTCAATTCTTTTGGATATGTATCTAGAAGTTGGACTTTTAGATCAAATGGTAGCTCTATTTTTAAGTTTTTGAGGAGCCTCTATATGGTTTTCCACAGCCGTGGTACCATTTTCATTACCACTGACAATGTATAGCTCTCCAATTTCTTGACGTTCTCATCAACACTTGTTTTATTTTCTCTACACATGTGTGTGTTTGATAGCAGTTATCTTAATATGTGTGAGATGGCAATTCATAGTAGTTTTGCTTTGTGTTTAAAACAAGTGTTTCTAACTTTGATTAATTCACAGCAACCAAATTATGGAACTAACCTCGGTGTCCATCAACAGATGAATTCCAGTTTATTGATTTATTTGTGTATAATTCATGCTATTACTTTAAGAAATCTTTGTCTAACCCAAGGTTACTAAGATTTTCTCCAATGTTTTCTTGTAGATTTTTAGTTGTAGCTCTTCTGTTTAGGTCTATGATCCCATTTAAGTTAATTTTTTTATTATGTGAGACATGAGATAATATTTACACACACACACACACACACACACACACCACACTTTTTTTTGCATACAGCTAGGCAATTACTCCAGCACTATTTGTTGAAAATATTCTTTCCCTATTGAAATGCCTTGACACTTTTGTCAAAAATAATTTGCTCATAGATGTATGGGTCTATTTTTGGGCTTTCCATTTGTTCTGTTCATTAATGGAAATATCTTTCACCAGTATCACACTGTCTTGATTACTGTAGCTTTGTAATAAGTCTTGAAATCAGGTACTGTAAAGCCACCAATACTGTTCTTTTTCAAAATTGTTTTGACTATTCTAAGTCTTTTGCGTTACTAGATACATTTTAAAATCAGCTTGTCAATGTTTACATAAAAACTGCTGGGCTTTTAGATTGATATTTTGTTGGTGCTAGAAATTGAATCTTTGATAATTGAAATCTTACTACTAATGAGTCATTAGATTAATCAAATGATATATCTACGCATATACTTAGGACTCCATAATTTCATTCAGTATTGTTTTTTGTTTTCAATGTATATGTCTTGCATATCTTTCATAAAATTTATTCTTAAATGTTTTTGTTGTTTGTAACTAGAATTTTAAAAAATTTCACTTCCAATGTTCTTTGCTATTAAAGAAAAATGAAGTTGATTTGTATGTATTTCCTGAAACCTTTCTGCTATGGGTTGAATCCTGAGTCCTAGCCCACATTCATATATGAAGCCTTGACCCCCAAGATGACCATATACAAAGATGAGTTCTTTGGGAGGTAAGCAAATTTAGATGAGGTCATTAGAGTGCAGCCTTTATGATGGGAGTAGTGTTCCTGTAAAGCACCAGAGAGCTTATTCCACTTGCATGAACAGAGGAAACACCATTTGGGTACACAGCAAGAATGCGGCCATTTGCAAGTCAGAAAGATGGCCTTTACCAGAACCTGACCGTGCTGGTACTCTCATCTTAGACTCCAGCCCCAGAACTATCAGAACATTAATTTCTGTTGTTTAGGTCAGCCAGTCTGTGATGTTATGTTAGGATAGCCTCTACTGATACTTGCTAAATTCACTTCGCTCTAGTCTCTTTTGAGGTTCCTTAGGATTTCTACATAGAAAATCAGTTTTATGTGATTAAAAATGTCTTAATTTTTCCATTTTAAATGGCATGTCTTTTATATTTTTAAATTTGCTTCACTTGCTAGGACCTCTAGTACAATGTTGAATATGAGTGGTGAGAGCAGATATTCATTACTTGTTCTAGATGCTTCCAGACAGAAGCATTCAAACTTTAAAAATCACACCAGTAATTGTTATTTTACTTGTGTTCTTTTTAAAGTTCTTTTTATATGTTATAAGCATATGTTTATATGATTTTTATATGTTCTTTTTAAGGTTGAGGTTATCTCCTGTTCTTAGTATGCTGCGAGTTTTTATCATGAACGGACATTGAATTTTGCCAAATAATTTTTCAGCACCTAAAGAGTTGATAATGCTTTTTCCTTTTTATTCTGTCAATATAGTAAGTTGAAGTTACTGATTTTCAAGTGTTAAACCATCTTTGCATTTCTGTGAACAACTATTTTTATAGAACACGGGATATAAAACAATTTTTAGGAACTCATAAAAAACTTGTTTTAACATGCCAGCATATAGCTTCAGAAAATTGTCTGGACATGTCAGCATAGGGCTCAGACCAGCATGTCTGTGCTTCAGTTGATAATGGACCCTTGGATCACAAAATGCCTTCTCACCTCTGCTAGACTTTCATCATCAATACATTTGGATTACTGACATAAGTCTGGCAGGTTCGATAAGCCTTGATGAGCTTCCCAGACACTGGGAAATGCCCAGAAAGTCCTTAAAAAGATACTGGCCTTCCTATGAGCAGCACACTGAGCTTTGCTTAAGCCAGGACAGTCTGCTTGTGTGTATGACTCTGATCCAGTGACTTGCTCCGGTCCTACTCTTCTCACTGACCGAGGATCAGTGTGACTTCTGACCAGCTTGGTGGACAGTGACAACTCGTAAATTTCCTCTTCCATTCTTGGACTTGGTTCGTTCTTCCCTACTCCCTGTTTGTTTGTATTGTATTGTATTATTTTAAGAGTTGTATATTGTTTAATATACTTGTTCTACCTAAATTGTTAGATTTGCTAGTGTGAAGTGTATTGTTTGATGCTCATTCATTGCTAATTGGCTTTGGCAAAGCAGCCACTCAGCATCTAAACTTAGAACTTAGCTTTACTTAGACAATTTCCTGATAAGTTCCTGTGTGCTATAACCTTTGTTGAATAAACCTTGTGACATTATGGAAAGACACAAATTGTGTGTGACGTGACTTATTGATCTTAGGACCTTGTGGCCCTGTTGCTCACAACATTGATCATATGTCATTTCCTTTTTACACATTTTTGGATTCAACTAGATAAAATTTTATCATGATTTTTTGCATCTATGCTAATGAGGGAGAATTGTCTGTAATTCCCTTTTATGCAATGTCTTTGGTTTCTTGGTAATGTTGTCTTCATAGAATGAGTTGGGAAGTGTTCCCTGCTCTTCTCTTTTCTGGAAAAGCTTGTGATTATTTCTTCTAAATATTTGGCAGAGTTAATCAATAATCCTTCTGTGTCTGGAGTTTTCTTCATGGAGAAAATTTTAAAGTAAGAAGGTAGCTGTTTGTGAGCCAGAAAGAAGGTCCTTACCGGAACCTAAACCATATTGGCACAAATTCAGTAAATAACAGATATTGGACAACTAAGATTATTCTTGGATGAACTTTGCAGGTTTGTGTCTTTTAAATTATTAGACCATTTTATCAAAGTTTTCAAATTTACTGGCATAAAATTATAATATTCCCATATTACTTTTTTCTCTTTATTATTATTGGTGCATTGTAATCATACATCATGATGACGTTCAGAGTGATAGAGACATATATGCACACAACACTCTCTGCGCTTCCCCTGGTTCCCACCCTACTCCCTCACCCACTCCATACACACTGTTTAGACTGGCATTGATAAATTTGTGTATGTGAGTAGGAACTGTAGTTATGATCCCTTTCTCAGTTCTGATATTGGTGATTTTCTCTCTTATATTCTTGACCAGTGTGGTTAGAAATTTATTAATTCTATGGATTGGCTTTCGGCTTCATTATTTTCTCTATATTTTGTTTTTATCATGTTTTGTTGTACTATCTTTATTATTTCTTTTCCTCTGCTTACAGTGAGCATGCCTCAAGGTAGAGATATTAACAATTCCCTGGAATCACCCCAGGGCATCCTTCCCCTTAGGGAACTTTCCTTTCCTTTGTCTCAGGAGCTGCTCTTTTCTAATGAATGTATGCTGCAGCTGTACTAACCAGGCTCTAGGGTTGGCAGGAAGTGGGAGGAGGGATTGACGCATCCAGTAGTTATTGGTTCTCTGTAGGAGGGATTGGCACATCCGGTCGCTATTCCCAAGTAGGCCCACTAAATACCCACAGCATGTCAGAAGGGAAGGGACATCTGCCAGCCTGTTCCCTGTCCATGGTGCCTGATTCTCTTCTGCTCCTTGTTATTGTTTCCTACTACCCCTGGCTCCAAACTCTCTCTTCACAGAGACTTCTCTTGGTTTTTAGTCTTCTGAGTTTTGTTAACTTCTTCCTGGTGCCTGGATATCTCCAAGGCTGAGAAGGTGTGTGTGTCACCCTTTCCCCACTCCCCTTTGGAAATACCCTTTTTTTCATCTCTAATTCTGCTCAGGTATTACTTAGGCTATTAGGAAATTTAATTTTCTGATGGGTCTTTTGAACCTGAATAAGGCTACTTAGTATTGCAGAATGTTGGCTGTACTAATTAGGCAAGAAGGGAGGGAAACTGATTTCAGATAAGGAGAACCTTCAGTACGTGCTCATTCTGTATACTAAAGAGAGATTTCATAACTTGTTAGACGAATAATTAAAAATACTCATAAGTTGTTCCACAATCTAATTTGAGAAAATGACAAAGTGTCAGGATTGCACTGAACTCTATAGGATGGCATTGTCCAAATCACAGAGCTAGAGGTATGTCCTTTTGTTTTAAGATCACAATAAAATATTCTAGAGTCAAGATAAGGCTCTAAAATAAAGAGCAAATAAAAGCCTTCATTGCAACATGCAAATGAGCTGTCTGGAGAGGTGGCAGAGGTGAAAAATGTTGGCAATTTGGCTGATTTTGTTTCTTTTCTTGAGGGGAGGACTTGATCATCTGAAAGCACTATGGGGAGGAAAGCACTGTAACCACAAATCATGTCTTTAGGAGAAACAATGGACAACCGATTCAAATCTGCTTAGTTGTAGCATCAGTTTCTCTGTGCAATGGAACTTCAAAGTGTAATTACTGGGCCAAGGGAAGACGATGAATTCTAAAAAGAAAAGCCACACAACTAAGATGAGCACACTTCCCAGTCCTCCCGTGGCTATGTGTAATCTGTACTGCTCCATGCAGTAAACAATCCTTGGGTATTTCTATTTTTTTTTTTTTTTTTGCGGTACTGGGGATTGAACGCAGGGGTGTTCTACCTCCGCGCTACGCCTCCGGCCCTATTTTTTTTATACTTTATTTTGAAACCGGGTCTCACAAAGTTGTGGAGGGCCTCACTAAGGAGAAAGAGAGAGAGAGAGAGAGAGAGAGAGAGAGAGAGAGAGACAGGGAGAGAGAGAGCGAGAGAGCTGAGGCTGGCTGTGAACCCGGATCCTCCGGTCTCCGCCTCCCAAAGTACTGGGATTACAAGCGTGCGCCACCACGCCCGGCTTCCTTGGGTATTTCTAAAGCTTTAATAATATTATAGAAAATTCAGTATGTCCAGAGAATACTTATTTTTTCCCTTAATGAATACTATTACTACTAATAATTTTTCTGGTTGGCTGTACATGGCCACCTTTCTCCAAAGAACTGATGATCTCTGTACTTCTGTTACACTTTTGTGATTATATTTGTGATTTTATTTTTGATCCTATGATATTTTTAAATGAAATTGTTGCATATGCCATATTTATGGTATTCAAGTATGGTATTCATATTTATGAGACTAGATAAAACATTGAATATCAGTTTTGCCGTTTAACTAGCCATGTTGTCTTGGTCAGGCTAATTAACTCCTTGTCAATCTCCTCCATTTCCTCATGTGTAAAATGGGAATCATGATGCTCAACACTTAGAGGGAGTTTATTGAAGGCTTGAATAAAATTATGAATGTGAAAGAAGGTTTTAATGTGTGATGCAAAATTCAGATGGGAGTTTTGTTAATTATCTATAATGAGATAATAATTACTGTCATCAGAGAAACATGCTCCTATCATTTACTGAACATCTTTGTCTAGACTCAATGGAATTTTTGTATCAGAATTCATTGTGGTTAAAGCCCCTATTTCTTTCTATGTTTAGCTTTCACAGCTCCTTTTTTTTTTTATTTCTCAGGGATGTATCTACCAATGAAGAGTCTCAGGGAAGAGAAACTGTGACACTATACAACATATTTAGGACCAGTCTCTGGTGTGTCAGTTCTTCACTATTGGCAGATCTTGTCTTTATTTTTTATTCTTTTAAATGTTTCATTGGTGTAGAATAAGTATACATAATAATGGGATTCATTGTGACATATTCATACATACATATAGCATAATTTGGTCAGTTTCATTTCCCAGCACCTCCCCTCTTCCTTCTCTCTTCCCTGCCCCTGATCTCCTTTATGTATTCTACTGATGTCCCTCTATTTTCATGAGATTCTTACTCCCCTCCCCCTTATCCCTTTTTCTCTTTAGTTTCCACATATGAGAGAAAAACTTTCTGAGTCTGGCTTATTTTACTTAACATGATGCTTCCCGGTTCCATCCATTGTTCCTGCAAATGACATAATTTTGTCCTTTGTGGTGGAATAAAACTCTATTGTGTACATATACCACATGAAAATGTCATTATTAATAAGCGACCTTCATACCAATAGTTTGTTTTTTATTTATATGAAATTTATATGACTTATTTGACCCAATCTATCAAGATTCCAGCTTGGACTTAGGGCCCTATGCCTGATAGTTTTGCAAACTCAGTTCACCACTTCTCCACATCTACATTCATGGTTTACGTGGTTCAAGTGGTCTTCTGTGTAGCGTATGTGTCCTCATCTGTGACCATCTTATATAAAGAAAGCATGTTAATGACTGAAGTCAGACATCTGACTAGAAGGTTCTATTTGGCTCTCTCCTTGAATCTGTGTGAGGACAAATGGCCTTTAAAAGGTATCTATACCACTACCACTTGCTTTATTTTGTTCAATTGACTTCACCCAATTTTAGACAATTTCCACAGAGCTTTTTCTGTGACTTTTGTTGCTATGATTTAGGGTTTTGAACCTCTAGAAATTTTAACAATGCTCTTTGAAAATGATAGTGTCTCCATCTATCTGACTTGGTTTAAGTCAATACAGGCCTGAGTACAACAAAATTCACCACAGCCTGGAGATACTGCCTACCCTAATAATTATATGGTCCCCTAAAGAATAGGGGACTTAACTGGAAAACAAAACACTTCATGGCATCACCATACTTTTTCCTCATTTCCTTTTACCCTCAATATTGTGACTTTGCAAAAACAGTCCCTCTCTTTGATCTATCTGTAAGGAACATTTATAGATACGTTTCTTGTGTCTCTGCTTAAATTTAAGAGGTGCTTATGCTACAAGTTTCAAGTTGATGAAAAATGAACTCTTTAAGTCCATGCCTTAGAGTAAAATATCTCAGAGATGAATTCCTAAGCAATGTATATTTCAAACTAAAACTTATTATTCATTTTCATAGGAAGACAGCCAGGGGTTATTTTAATTTTAGATCATTTTATTCCGGATTCCTAAATATTCTATATACTTTTCCAGGCACTTGTAGTATTTTTTTTCCTCCATATATTCATTTTCCCCCCAAATGTGACTTGTTGTCTACTTATCTTTGCAGGGTCCTACCTTGTGGACTCAATAGTGCCTTCCATTCTTAGCGAAAGGAGCCTAACATTTATGGAGTACTTATAAAGTGTTAAGTGTTATGCTAGGCGCATTATTTACATCATCTTGTTTAATCTACATGGTGATATGTGGCAATGGCATTATTTTCCTCATTATGCAAGTGAAAAAACAAACAAATACATAAACAAGGAACAGAGAGGCTTAGCAGTTTGTCCCAGTTCAATAATAAAGAAAACAGTAGATGATAAAACTTAGATTTGAATTTAGATATTGGGCTAAGGGACCATCGGATAAACCAAACCAAAGCTTTTTCCCCCTTCTCTGCTCTGGTTTCACACAGCCAACACAACATGTCTGACACTAAATGTGTAGGGTTTTCTCTCACATGTCAAGCAATTCCCCGCCAGATACTCCATCAGACACCAGCTAGATGCCATCTAAGTCGATTCAGTTATTACTCTCTCTACCTGGAGATTGGGTCGGATCCCACAGGCTGGGCTCAGTTCTACAGGACTGCCCCTCGACCTCAGAGGCCATTTTCAAGCACAGGTTGTGACCTGTGTTTCTAACCAACTGGTTTTAAATCCGGATTCCCATGACCTCTTCCTTGGGTTTGATTAATTCGCTAGGGCAGCTCACAAAGCTTAGAGAAACACTTATTTATGTTTATCCACTCACTGTAATGGGTATTCCAAAGGATACAGATGAATGTCGAGATTGAAGAGTTGCATATGGCCAGGTGTGTGGGAAGGGATGTAATCTTCTTTCCCCAGGTGCAGTAGCCTCTAGAAACTTCCATGTGTTCAGCTGTCTGAAAGCTCTCAGAACCCAGTCCTTTTGGATTTTCATGGAAGCTTCATTACACAGGTATGATTGGTCAAATCAGCCATTGATGATCTTCACCTTCAGTACCTCTTCCCTCCCCGCGTGGGGTTGTTGAAATCATGTTAACATGTTTTATGTATTTAATTTCTACAGAAGCCCTATGAACTCGGTCTTGAATATCTCAGAAGGATGCTGTGGAAATAAAATATATAAAAAATTTGAAAGTGACTGGTTGCTTTTTTTCCATTCAATGCATATTGGCTGAAAGGGCTATATGTGCTGCCTGGTTCTGGGTGTGTACACTGTGAAGAACCAGATGAGCCTCCTGCCCTCAGGAATCGTCTCGTCCAGAGTGCAGACTATCATTATTTACAGACGCATCCTGAAAATCACTCTCTATCTCCTTTTTTTGGAGAGTTGATTCAAATTGGTCTCCAAGAGATATTGACTGGGGTAGGCTTGTGGTTACTGAGCAGGGAGTCAGTGGTAGTGTATGCAGATAAAGTTCTTTTGGTATAAGAGACTGAATTTTACTCAAGATCTTGCTCACCCTTGGTTTCTTAGGAAGATCTGTGAGCTGATTAAAGAAAGCAGCCAAAACCTGAGGTTGCTTTAGAGATTCCAGAGGACTCTGCCTCCTGGTGGCTGCGGTGGTCTTGGCATATGACATCTTGTTTCTGTGGTTTTATTCTCATCACACTGGCTTCCCATAACCCACCGTGGCTCTGACAAGACTTCAAGCTTTGTCCTGGCTTCTTCTCACACCAGCAGCCTCATTGTCTTGAGGGTGCCTAATTTTAATTTCCAAGAGAGGCCATTTGTATAAGCTTAACTTTTGCTCCAGGCCACACTGAAGTCCCTGACCAGTGTATGGAATGTGGCTCCTGCATCGGGGACGGACACGTTCTTCCTCCTGGCAGCGGTAGCCAGGACAGCCAGGCTGGAGGGGTGAGTAGGGAGGCCCAGGGGGCTCTAACGTGATTCATCAGGCCTCAGCATGAAAGCTGGTTGAACTATTTCTCCAAACCACCTACCCTGTGTTTTCACTCGATGACCCCCTGTTAACTTACACATCTTCTCAGGTGCCTGACTTTGAGAATGTGGGATAATCAGTTATGAATAGAATGACTGCTGGAGTGTATGGTCACTTAATTGAAAATTAGTGCATGGATATTTTGATTTATTGATCTATTTCTTTTTAGTCGGTGACCACCAATATGACCAGATCTAGGTCTAGTGAAAAATCCAATGTGCAAAGTAGAGGACCACATGCAGGGATGGTAACTTCTCCAAGAGACACATTCTTTCTTGGAGTCTCATTCTTTAGTCTCACATTATTTGAGCATGGTCATGCTATTTCAGTTCAAACTTGAGAAATAACTTGTTGGTATATCACATTTGAAATTGCTATTTTTGTATACAAAAGCAATGCAGAATAAACAGATAAGCAAAATATGGATAATAAAAATAGCTATAATCCTGCCACTGAGCAATAATCGCTACTTAAATTTTTATGTACATCCATCCCCAAAGAGGGAAAGAATGTGTGTAAAACATGTATATATATATGTATATATATGCATATATATATATATATATATATATATACATATATACCTGAATTTGATTACAGCACTGCAAAAACAAATGAAAATTCACAAAAAACAAGAAACATATACTGCTACAGTTATAAAAATGGGATTATACTATTCCTATTTTTGTAGTCTGGTTGAGATAGGTGACCTCTCAGGCAGAGAGAAAAAGAGACCCTCAGTAGATGGAGAGCCCGATCCAGGAGCATGCCCAGTCATGCTTGTGTCTTTAGTTAGAAAACCTCAGCATGTGCTTGTGTCAGATCAACTAGAACAAAAATGTAATCAATTAAATGTCACCAGATTCAAAGACTTATACAATGTGCCTATACATGATTTATAGCTAGACTGCCTAACCAAGAAGGAACATTCTGAATTCCAGATACCAAATGATTGGCATGAAATATGATTTTCAAGCCGGGCGTGGTGGCGCACGCTTGTAATCCCAGTACTTTGGGAGGCGGAGACCGGAGGATCCGGGTTCGCGGCCAGCCTCAGCTCACTCCCTGTTTCTCTCTCTCTCCCTGTCTCTCTCTCTCTCTACCTAGTGAGGCCCTCCGCAACTTCGTGAGACCCAGTTTCAAAATAAAACATAAAAAAAA
>PVJS01003471.1:22818-75547 GCA_004027185.1 Glis glis | reverse complement strand
GAGAGAGAGAGAGAGAGAGACAGGGAGAGAGAGAGCAAGAGAGAGAGAGAGAGCTGAGGCTGGCCGCGAACCCGGATCCTCCGGTCTCTGCCTCCCAAAGTACTGGGATTACAAGCGTGCGCCACCACGCCCGGCTGGTTTTTGTCCCATCTGACTGATCCTTTTTTCTGCCTTTTGTAGCATTTATAAGGAATAGATGCTGAATTAGACCTAATTTATTTTTGGCACTCATTATTTTATATATCTGAAGTAGTACAGTTTATGAATTTTCTGATTGCTAGTTTCATAATTAAAGGTGAAGTTTTCATTTATTCCTATTGTGTGACATCACTCTTAAGGATTATTATTAATTTTTATTTAAAGGTGAAATGTAACTAAGATAAGTACTTTGGGGTGAAGACTTTTTAAAGGTAGGATGATAGTCACCTTTCTCCATTTTCCTAAGATAATTAAATGAGCTCAATTTCCTAGTTCTCCTTAGTTCAAATTTGCTTCCTTATGTTTTGATAATCTCCTTTAGTTTTTAGATTATTTTCATGATATTATCATACTTGAGGG
This sequence comes from Glis glis, assembly GCA_004027185.1. Lineage (NCBI taxonomy): Eukaryota > Metazoa > Chordata > Mammalia > Rodentia > Gliridae > Glis > Glis glis. Next base: position 74,989 of record PVJS01003471.1, on the reverse strand, counting down.
TACCTTATGGTTATTTTAAATTTCTCTCATATGTGGCCATGCTCTATTCCTTCTCTACTTTGGGAAACTTCCCTTTTTCTTTTTGTAAATCGAACTAATGATTACCTGTTTTTTTTTTCTTATTAACTTTTGTTTTATTAATTTACCTTTTAATATTCTTTTTTTATTTTTTTGTGGTATGGGATTGAACCCAGGGGCATTCTACCTCCAGGCTACATCCCTAGCCCTATTTTTTATTCTTTCTTTATTTATTTATTTTGGTGGTGCCGGGGATTGAACCCAGGGGAGTTCTACCTCCGCGCTACACCCCCTGGCCCGGTTTTTTATACTTTATTTTGAAACAGGGTCTCACAAAGTTGCGGAGGGCCTCACTAAGTAGAGAGAGAGAGACAGGGAGAGAGAGAGAGAGAGAGAGAGCTGAGGCTGGCCGCGAACCCAGATCCTCTGGTCTCAGTCTCCCAAAGTACAGGGATTACAAGCGTGCGCCACCACGCCCAGCCTTATTCTTTATTTTGAAACAGGGTCTCACTAAGTTGCAGAGGGCCTCACTAAGTAGCTGAGGCTGGCCGCGAACCTGGATCCTCCGCTCTCAGTCTCCCAAGTACTGGGATTACAAGTGTGCGCCACCATGCCCGGCTACTTTTTAATATTCCTAATGTCCTCTTACTTCTTTCTTTTGGCTTATGATTTTGTTATTTTAATATTTTGTTAAACAATAATGTTTAAGCTTCTAGTCCTTTAGTAATGGAGGCATCTAAAACCTTTATCCAGAGTTTATTTTAGATAACCAACAATCACTTCTTACCAAACTTCCTTCTGTGATTGTTACTCTCTTTCCACTCAACCTGAACAACTCTAAAGACCCAAAAACACTATTATTTATTTTTGTATCAGAATAGATGATTCATCTGTCAAGGAGAAGGACTTAAGCTTGTCATATATCAGACTTTTTAAATGATATTTTTAAACGCTTTGCATGAATAGTTGCCTATGTTCCAAGAATAAAGTTAGGAATATGCACACTGTAGCATAAAGTAAATTTGTGTTTGAATAAGAAAACATACCAGGAGATGCTGTGTGTATATATGAATTTATCACTTTGAATCTCACTAGGATGTATAACTACATTGTGCCAATAAAAATCTCAGTAATTTATTGAGATCCTGTTAAAAAATTAAAAATTAAATTAAATTTAAACAGAGCTGGGAGTGTAGTTCAGTGGTAGAGCCCTTCTGGGTTTGGTACTTCATTGCAACAACATTGTAGTTAAGTGTTTTTTATTTGACCTATTATCTTTTATTTTTAATCCATTCCTGTTTTTTTTTCTCACCTCTTTAAAGATTTGCTCCCAGTTCCTCCCAATAAATGGATTCACATGAGGCCTTCCTCTCTTTACATCTAGAAAACCCAAACTCTGATAAAGGTCAAAAGAGATGCTTTTCATGGTAGGTTCCATTGACCATTAGGTGATTCACGGAATAGGGAAAAGAGATTGAAAAGAGTAGGGAAATTGAAAACAGTTCATGGAATATGGAAAAGAGATTGAAAAGAGTAGAGAAATACTGTCAGGCTTTATGATAACGGAGAACTAGCTACTTGGAAGAGCTGGTGTAAGGGAGAAATAGTGGGAAAAGGAGGGAGGGGAAAGTGGCCATTGGTCTTCTTACTGTGCTGGAGAAAGATGAATTCTGAGGACATAGTTACAGGAAAACTTGGCAGCTGTGAGTAGCAAAGCCCTGAGGATACAAGAACAGAGAGCAGAGAAACTAATCCATAGACTTTGTGGGGCTCTGTAGATACCAGAAGGCCTTAAAAGGAGAGAAAAGTAATAAGACAAAGACTCAAATATTCAATGGATAATAAATTATAACTTGGTCAAAACATAACGACAGGAAAAAAAGGTGGTTGGCACAGTTACGTGATATTAACTGGAAAAGGAGTAGAGTTATTTACTATGAGTGGCCAAGTAATAGTCTGAAAGTAACATTGGGAGGAAAGAGTATGCCGACCTCCAGCCATAGACCGTAAGTCTTAGAATATGGTAAGAAAGACTGAACAGCTTTCCAACAATGGGGCCTCACTGATGTGCAGTCCTAAGGGAAGATCTACTTTCCTGCTGTTGTAAGCACGCACACAGAACATTTAAGGAAGAAGCAGGAGCAGGAACGCCTATATTTCCAAAGATATAATGGAAAAGAAATAATTTAGAGTGATTCAAAGACCATTATTAACATGATTATTTTTGTGTGGTGCTGGGGATTGAACCCGGACACATTATACCTCCAAGCTATACCTCCAGCCCTTTTTATTTTTATTTTTATTTTTATTTTTTAAGTTGCTCCTTAAGTTGCTGAGAGTCTCACTGAGTTGCTGAGGCTGGCCTTGAACTTGCGATCCTCCTGTCTCAGCCTCCCAAGTACTGGGATGACAGGCGTGTATCCTATGTATGGCTTCAAAGACCATTATTTATGCTAGAGATATGTTTCTCCATTTGTCTCAAGTTCTTTGCTTTTAATTTGGCCCAAGTACAGGGAATATATACATTCGCTTAAAGAAACCTCAGTAGCTTATAGTCTCCATAATGCCCACAAGGGAGAGAAAGCTTGCTGGCTAGGCACCGAACTCCCTTCATGAACTGATTTGTCCATCGGTTCTTAGCATGCAGTGAAAGAGTAAGAGGAGGTCAAGACCTCAGCCCGGCACACTTGGACCACCTAAGATGCCTGCTGACGACCCAGAGTGCTGCTGCTAGTGGTCTCAGCCAAGGGAGCCTGAGCAGAGCTGCTCCACCCGCCTCTGGGTGCAGGACTTCAATGCTGAGGGTGGGAGGAGATAATGCTAATGTAAATTATTTTAGAATTTCTTAAATTATGGCTTGAGTGCTATGAGATATTCCAAGTTCAGTCAGGAAATAGAATCTCAAAGCATTCAATAAAATATAGTATAGGAAAGGACAGACGAACAGGTGATTTTTTTTAATGTTGGATTATGAACTATGGTACTAAGGGTGTGAGACAGGATGGGTTAACTGACCATACAATTAGAAAGATAACCCCTGCTGTGTCCTTGTGGGTAAGAGTTCTCCCATCTGCAGATGCTCAGAATTGTGTGAATGCTTGTCTGATTTGTTTTGTGGCCCAGTTCTGAGATGACATGAGTTTGACTTTGAAATAAGACTGAATTAGCCAGGCATGGAGGCACACACTTGTAATACCAGAACTTCGGAGGCTGAGACAGGAGGATTGCAGATTCTAGATCAGCCTCCATAACTTAGCGATAGCCTCAGCAACTTAGCAAGACTGCATTTCAAAATCAAAAATCAAAAGGGTTGAGGGGTGTAGCTTGGAGGTTGAATGCCTGTAGGTTCAATCCCAAGTACCAAAAAAAAAAGGAAAGAAGGAGAAAGAGAATAAATAAAGAGGAAGAAAGAAAGAAAGAGGAAAGGAAAGGAAAATAAAAGAAAAAGAAAAAGAAAAGAGAAAAAGAAAAAGAAAAAAAGAAAAAGAAGTAGAATAGCAGAAAGGGAAAACAGGCCAAAGCCATAAAACACTGAGAAAGTAAATGAAACATATTGGTGACCACATGCACTCATGGTACAAGTTTTCTGGCACTATTATTATTATTAATTATTATTATTATCATCATTATGTGATATTAGGTATTAAACACAGAGGCATTCTACCTCTGAGCCACACCCCCAGCCCATTTTAGTTTTTGTTTTGAAACAGCATCTGAATAGGTTACCAAGAGTCTCACTAAATTGCTGAGGCTGGCCTCGAATCTGTGATCCTCTTAGTACTGGGATTAGAGATGTACACCAAGTACTGGGATTAGAGGTGTATACCACCATGCCTGGCTCTGGCATCATTATTTAAAACACTACCTTACACTCTTGAAATAGTCCAGTGTTTACAATTAATTACCCACATCATATTTGGTAAGAAAGTACTTTTCCCCACAAATAAGACAAAATTTGAAGTACATTAGCCCATTGTCTTATGAGTAATTCTAATTGTACTAAATACTGTGCAGACTTTGACCTCAATTATTCTTTTCTAAAGGGGAAACCCATTTTCTTCTTGAAAACATTAACCTCCAAAGCTTTATACACATGAACTGGCCCGTTGAAATATTGCAAAATATGGGTTATTTTTTCCCTAAATTATCCATTCTAAACAGTGAAAGTACATATGAAAAGTGTGATATCATGTTAAATCTGTGAACTTTATAATCAAGAAGAGTTACGTTCTAATGACAATTACACAACTTACTAGTTTTATGACATTTACCAGGTTACCTCTCTGAATCTTAGCTGTCACTTTATCCCCTCTATTAAACTCTTCTTCAAATTACCCGCTTTGAGTATGCCATTTATTTCTCTATGGGAGCTTGACTTTTCCCCTATGTGACTATAACCATATTTTTTAAACTTGCAAAATCTAATACTTGTCACTCTTACCCCTAGAAAAATACTAAATATTATTTTTCTGCCCATTATACCTGAGAGTTAGATTTGAGGAAAACATTTTGTAGAAGTGATGAATTTATATATTTTCACACATTAGCATTGCATGTAATGATTCCGGAGCCCAACGATGTGATGTCATTTAGAATATATACATATCTATCTATATATCTCTATATATCTCCTTGGTGGCTTTCCTCAGACATTCAAAAGTCTGCCTTCCTGATTATGCTATGCATGTTGTAGAGATTATTCACCCTAAGGGTCAACAGAGAGCATTAAAAAAATCCTGAAATTTCACTGAATTATTAAATGATGGTTGAATTATTATGATAGCTGAACATGACTAAATTATTAACTAATAGCTTGGAAATGAATGGCTACTTTATTGGCTCAGCTATCAACTGTGAGATCAAGCAGTGTTTTTAATGTAAAGTCTAATTTAAAAGAAAAGGGCTATTTCATGGTAACTTTCAAGCTCTAATGTTACTGCAGATCTTTTTTTTTTCATTTTCCATCGGTACTCACTATTACACATTATAATGCTCTGCGTTCTGTTAGCTCTTAAGGACTGCTGATCCATGTAGACAACCATCCAATCCATACTTCTACCCGATTTACACGTAAGCTCTTCCAACTTAGAATACCACAGTTAAACCCTAACACTGCCTACAAAACATGTTCTTTTTAATACCATGAATTGGCAACTCGATTTTTTTCTATAAAAAATTGTATCTCCCTCCAGTTTCAAAATTCTTAAAAAATAAAACTAGCTCTCACTTCTTTCATTGCAACATACCCTTGGACCAGTCCTGTTCCTGGATTATAACTCAGTGTCATCCTGGTTCTTGTGCAACCGCCTAGCCTTCCTCCCTCTGCTCAGCACAGCAGTGGGAAGGAAGGAATGTGTGAACAGTTGAGTCAGATCATGCTGCTTCTTGTCTCAAAACACGTCAATGGCTTCACACCTCAGGGGGGGTACTGGGGATTGAACCCAGGGGAATTTTATCTTGGAGCCACACCCTCAGACCTATTTTATTTTTTATTTTGAAATGGAGTCTAAGTTGCTAGGGCTGGCTTCAAACCTGTAGTCCCTCTGGCTCAGGCTCTCAAGTACTGAGATTACAGGAATACACCACCATGCCCAGACACCTAACATTATTTGAACTGTTTCCTTCCTCCATCCTCCTTTTTCCCTTCTCTATTTCCCTCCCCCCATCTCTTTCCATTTTACTGGTCTCTCTCATTTAACTGAAGTCCCCTTTTTTTATTTTCTCTCTAGCTTCAACATATAAAGAAAAACATATGACCCTTGACTTTCTGAGTCCGGCTGGTCTCACTTAGCATAATATTCTCTAGTTCCATCCATTTTCCTGCAAATGACAAAATCTTGTTCTTTGTGGCTAAATAAAATTCCATTGTGTATATATACACATTTTCTTTACGCATTCTTCTGTTGACTGATACCTAGGTTGGTTCCATAATTTGGCTATTGTGAACTGTGCTGCTATAAACATGGGTATGCATGTATCACTATAGTATCCTGATTTTAATTCTTTGGATGGAGGATGGTATACCTGAGTCTTTAGAGGAACCTCCACACTGGTCTCCATAGCGGTTATACTAATTTACAATCTCATCAAGACTGAATAAGGGTTTCTATTTCCACATTGTATTCTCAATGATTGCTATTCTAACTGAAGTTATAAATACTCATCAAAAGAAGAAATAAAATTGACTAACATTATACTTTAAAAAAAATGACTTTTAGGATCCCAAGATGGTGACTGAGGGAGACACCATGTTGCGATCTAACACTTGGATCTCAATCGCCGAGAAAACAGCTTCTCAACAAAGAAGAAAAGCAACGAAGAATTGAACTAAAGAACGAAAACTTTGAAACACAATGAAATCAAAGCCAGAAGACAAAACAGAGGACAGTAAAAAGCACCAAGCGCCTTACCTAGGGAACGGCAGTGGCGCCATCTTGGCCTGACAGCACCCGACCCGGTGGCTACCGGCACTGCGACTTCCACAGAGCACCAGCAAAGAAGTCAGAGACCTGTCGTGAGTCCAGCAGCTGCAGATCAGCAGCGACAAAAGCTGCATCTTGCCCCCTGCTCTGCAGAGACCCGAACAGCGGCGGCGACAGCGGCTGTGGCGGCGCCATCTTGGCAGAACCGTGCAGACAGCTTCTGGCATCGCAGCTTCCACATGCCACCAACAAAGAAAGACGCCAGCGACCTGTTGTAAATTCAGCAGCTGCGGGACGCCACCACCACCGAGGGCGAGCAGCAACTCGCTCCAGGCTCTGCAGAGACCAGAACGGCGGCAGCGACCATGATGGCGGCGGCGCCAGCTTTGCAGAACCGTGCTGGTGGCTGCTGGCATCGCAGCTTCCACATGCCACCAACAAAGACCCCAGCGACCTGTTGTAAATCCAGCAGCCACAGATCGGCAGCGACGAGGGCGAGCAGCACCTCACTCCACGCTAGACAGAGACCTGAACTGCTGCAGCGGCAGAAGCGGCGGCGGCGCCATCTTGTTCAGGCCAAGTCGGCGGCTACCGGCATTGCAGCTGCCACTCGCCACCAGCAAAGACACCGGTGACCTGGTGTGAATCCAGCAGCTGCAGATTAGTGGCAACGAGGGCGAGCGGCAACTCACTCCACGCTCAACAGAGACTCAGACGGCAACAGCGGTGGCAACAGCGGCTGCGGCGGTGCCATCTTGGCAGGACCACGCTGGCAACTACCAGCATTGCGGCTTCCACATGGTGCCAAAACAGATGCCAGGGACCTGCTGTAAATCCAGCAGCTGCAGATCAGCAGCGAAGAAAGCGAGCAGCAACTCGCTCCACGCTCGACCCAGACACAAACTGCTGCATTGGCGGAAGCGGCAGCGGCGCCATCTTGGTCGGGCCGTGCTGGCAGCAACCAGCATTGCAGCTTCTGCAGGCCGCCAACAAAGAAGCCGGCAACCTGGGGTAAAACCAGCAAATTCTGATCATCAGCGACAGAAGTGAACAGCAATTTGGTCCACGCTTGGCAGAGACGTGAGTGCCCAGAGGCCTGACCAGAACCTGTGGCAGCGCAGCTGAGCCCACAGCTTCCCCCAGAGATAAAGAGCAGCACTCAATGAGAGCATAAGTTAATGAGCCGTCCCACGGGGAGACCACCCACCCCAGCCACAGGGACTCGCAGGGCAAGCAATAGACTTGTGGGGTCTGAGACTTTGCAGATCACCCCTGTGGAGGTAGGAGTGGGGTCTGCTGTGGAACACAGATGCACAGAGAAGCCGACAGCCCCTGGCGACATACAGGTGGGACACACCTATAACTTGCAGTCTCAGTGCCCTTGTAGGATTTCCGGGGATCACCACAGGACACACAGTAGGGGTGCCTGGGGAAATTAGACCAACCCAGCATTCTCTGTGGAAAACGTGGAGTTCTGTGTTTGCACAGAGTCAGGTCATAATGACATCCAATGCTTCTGTAGACAAAGAGAGACAAAAGCTCAGGGCCCCCCACTGGCAACACCCACCATATGTGTAGACAGAGAGAGATGTAGAGACACCCCAAGCAGAGAATGCGGCACCCATGTTTGCAGTGAGAGGGGCAAGAGCGGCACTGGGCACCTGCACAGGCAATGAGAGGCATCTGGAAAGGGTCCCAATCACTGAAGGAAACCAAGAATTGGGCCTGCAAATGGACATTATACCAAGCAAGTGAGAATAACCATTCAGTAAAGGCTATTCACCTTTAAAACTCACCTAGTAGCAAATATCTACCTCCAGAATAAGATACAATAAAGGAGAGAGATTAGACACAGGAAACCTACAGAGTGAAAGAGAGAGAGAGCTACCAAAAGCAACAAAGATATAAACTTAAGAAACCTAAAATCATGAGAAGGAAGAATAGCAAAGAAACAATAAGCTCCCACAACTCCACAACAACAGAACCTGCCGACACAGAAGTGCAAAGATTGCCAGAAGGAAAATTCAGAACTTTAATAGTAGAAATGATACAGGATATCTGTAAAGAATTCAGAGAGAGCCTGAAAAAAATGAAGGATCAATAAACAAAGGATCTGAAACCCTGAACAGGAATTAAAAAGAAGCTATGAAGGAAATGAAAGATGCAATTATTGAAATGAAGGCATCAATACAAACTATGAACAATAGACTAGACCACACATAAAACAGAATCTCACTTTTAGAAGATGACCTCTCCAAAAATAAAAGCATAGTACATAATTTAGAAAAAAATGGGTCACCACGCCACATTATACTCAAATTGACTAATGCAGAGGCCAAGGAGAGAATTTTAAAGGCAACAAGAGTAAAAGACCAAGTAACTTTCAGAGGCAAACCAATAGAAATCACTTCCAACTTTTCAAACCAAGTCAGGAAAGCCAGGAGGGCCTGGAGCAACATATTCCAAACTCTGAAAGAAAACAACTTCCAGCCAAGATTTATCTACCCAGCAAAGATATCCATCAAATTTGATGGGGAAATAAAAACCTTCCATGACAAACAGAGGATGAAAGAATGTATGTCTTCCAAACCAGCACTAGAAAAAATACTCAAAGAGATTAATTACAAAGAAGAAATAATACAGAAATGCCAGAACCAGAGAAACAATGATTACCATCAAACAACTAGGCAAAGAGCAAACACTATCTCAAACAGAAATTAAAACTCAAAATGTTAAGAATTAAAACTAATCTCTCAATAATCACACTGAATATAAATGGCCTCAACTCCCCAATCAAAAGACATAAGATGTCAAAATGGATTAAAAATTACAATCCATCTATATGCTGCCTATAAGAAACACACCTTACAAGTAAAGATACTCAAAAACTAAAGGTGAAGGGATGGAGCAAGGTAATCCACGCTAACGGAACTCGAAAACAAGCAGGAGTAGCAACTATGATATCAGACAAATTAAACTTCAAACCTAAACTTATCAGAAGAGACAAAGAAGGTCATTTACTACTGGTAAAAGGAACAATCCAGCAAGAGGATATAACAATAGTCAACATTTATGCCCCAAACATAGCTGCAACCAGTTTCATAAAAGAAGGGGGAGGAAATGGGGGTGGGAATTTGGTGAAGGCTAATTGACTGATGTGTGCATGTATACTTCTACCACCCTGAAACCCATCAAGATGTATGATTACAATGCACCAATAAAAAACAAACAAACAAACAAACAAACACATTTGTTTCTCCCTGTCAGACACCCTTAGACTAAGATCCACTGGGGCTGAGGATTATTGTTTTCATTACTACCGTATCTCCATTGTCTGGAAGGATGCTTTACACATATCAGAAACTCAATGTCAATTATTAAATCTACAAATAAATGTAGAATATCAGCCACAAAAATACTAATAAGTAATAACCTAAGCTTTTAATACTTAATTTTAAACCAATTTTTTCCTGCTTCCTAGTCTTTCTATAACCTAACTCCTTACTCCACCCTGTGATTGTCTCTTGAAGCTTTTGGGAAAAAAACATTTTATCCTGAAGCTGATATAATGATCATAACTCCAAGATTACTGCCTTTATAATGCTTACCACTAATTAATAGTAAAAGATTAGACTCACCTATTAGGAAAAAGTTAGATTTTCCATTAATTCTGATAATAAACTGTTCATATTGAGTTTGTATGTTCATGAGTAAGGGCATTTCATCTGTCTGTAAGTATAAAGATTTGCTTTTCCTTTATGGTATTTACCATTTCAGAGATGCAATCAGATAACTTGGAATAGAAGGACAAAATTCATCTAGAAAATAGCTTTTCCAGCTCTTCAATCAAGACTGAAATTCAAAATCACACTAAGTTGTCTTGGGTTTCACAGAAGTTTAGCAAATTCAATGTTTATAGTGTTATGAGTTATATAACTTAGGGCTTTTCCACAAGTCAATATATTTTAGAGAAAATATAGAAAAAATAGCTAAATATGGCAATTAACAGTTGTTGTTATGTTGCCATATTTATAAAACCAACTTAACCTTCATTAGTTTGTTAGATTTCAGTAGCTTTAACAATTTTTTTGTGAAATCTAATGCTGCTATAATTTTAAAAATTTGTCTTAAAATGCATACCAAGCCATTTCAAATAGATCTGAATTCAGGAGATAGTTTATGATGAGAAAATACCATCTGGGTTCATATCACTAGCTCACAGTAGACATCATCAGATCATGTTCAATGAATATGTATTTTTTCCATATTACAAATGCCAAAATGATGCAGAAATAGTTTTGGGCATATCAGGTTAAGGATGAAAATAAATGAGAACAGGAACAGTTCTTATAAATTATCTAAGTCAATCTTTTTCCTTCATATGGGAGGAAAATAAGGACCAGATAGAAAAAAAAAGAGATTTAATTTGTTGAAAGCAAGACTTCATCATGTTGATATTACTAAGCCAAGATAATGTACACATAAAATAACTCAGAAAAACATATATTGTTGACTGAAGTCATAGGTTGTCAGTCTAATAAAGCTCTGGACTGGCTTTTTAAAAGCACAGTTAAGCTGATTGTGGTGGCTCACACTTGTAATCCCAGTACTTGGGAGGCTGAGACAGGAGGATCGCAGGTTCAAAGCCAGCCTCAGCAACTTTAGTGAGGCTCTCAGCAACTTAGCAAGACCCTGTTTCCAAATAAAAATAAAATAGGGCTGGGCATGTAGCCCAGAGGTATAATGCCCCTTGGTTCAATCCCTAGTACATAAATAAATAAATAAATAAATAAATAAATAAATAAATAAAGGCACAGTTGAGGCATTGTCTTGAGGATGGCATCTTGTTATTCTTCGATCTGCATTAAAACCTTAAAAAAAATACAATGCTTGTTATATGGTCCTGCGTCCCTATGTCTAACTTCTGTAGGTCTAGAAACCAAATATTGGAGGTAGAAATGACCACTCTGATAGTTTTCCTCACGTTTCATTTACAGAATTTTTTCAAAATGTTTGTGATTAAATACAATGATTCTTGCAGAATAGGATAGACTTCTGTAACATTAAAACATAAGTATATCTATAGCTGCTGTTTGGGGTTCTCTTCCCAGAAGACAAGTGAGAGAAGAAGGAAGGAGGGGATTGTGGCAGGAGCAATTGATCTTTGTCATCATTGGGGGTAAAGTTGTTGCTAGTTACTTGTGCAAGGAAGAGTTTGTTTGAACTCAGTGAGTTTACTGGGATGTCAAAAACTGTTGGTGTTTTTTCCGTGAAAGAGCTATGAAAGCAACCATAACTAGGTAGAACATGATACTAGGAGGTTATGCACCTCAGGCATGGTGTGACTTACATTACTTACCAAATCACTGCCTGGGACCAACTTCTGTAATAGGGATCTGTGACTTTTCCCAGTAACACTCCTGCTTTTAGCACTACCTATTTAGTGATTGTGATTTTCTCGGTCAACATTCTCGCTGTGATCCAATAAGCCTGACTACACACAACTTATAGGAAGGAAGATTTATTTGGTTACAGTTTTGGAGATTTCAGAGTTTCAGTCCATGTCAGGCTGGGTCTGTGGAGCTCAGGGCATGACAGCGGGTAGCAGAGAGAAGGAGAAAGCAAATGTTCTGCTTTCACATCATGGAGGCTAGAAGCAAGAGAGAGAGTAAGGGGAGGAGAGACCATATATACTCTCTAAGGCCACACCCCCAGGGGCCCCTTCTCAGTAACCACGCCCCACCTCCAACATGGCTGCCCTGTTTCCATGATGTCTAGGCTGACATTCTAAATCAAAACTACAACAGTGATTGACGATAACCTTAAAGAATCAGTAATAAATAAAAGTTAATGAATTTAATACATGTAATGATGATACCGAGTTTCCTACTGGATCCTTGTCTATGGAATCAAAGAATGAAATCTGCAGACACCAGGAAAGTGAAAGTAGAAAGTTTATTTTAAAGGGGCAAGCAAGCAGAGAGGCAGAGCAGCCCTGGGGATCTTGGACAACTCTAGAGTCCAGCAGGGCCTCTGACACTGCACTGCCTGGGTGTAGCCTGGGCCACGCACCGTAAATTGCACACCACCTTTCCCCAAAGCCCACTGGATCCACCAAAGAGAGTAGAAGGGTTAAAGCTCCCACCCAGGGGAGGGGTCCCAACAAGGTAGCCAATTTTGGTGCTGAGTATAGGGCTTTATATATGTTTGAAGCCCCTAGGTGTAGACATTAATCAGTGAAGAAAGTCTCAGTTTTTCATCTTGTTTTTCTTGACTTAGTTAATTTGTCATCTATGGCCTTTAGTTCCCTGAAGTCATGAGACTGTTTGTTCTGCGTGTTTGTTCCCTGGTCTATATGTAGCAACAGTCCATGAGTCTACAGTTGGGGTACATAGATCGTTGGTTCCTTGACATCTTGGCTCCACCCCTGCACATTTAATTGTTCGTGTACAATGAACAATTGAATGAACAACACAGAATGAACAACACAGAACCACCTTCCTTCTTTGGGGGGAGGGGCTGGATTTTGTTTTTCTTAACCCTTACCTCCTGGGAGTCCCGTTCCCTAACTGCCTACCCAATACCTAGCTCTTCAATGAGTAGTTCTCAGTGCACAACTCTACAGCAGATACTATCAGCAAATGCATTCCCTGTGTGTTCAGATCAGCTGGTTTCTTACTGCACAACACCTTTGACAAATTGCCCAAGGGTTTTCTATGAGTTCCTGAATATATTCTCCATGTGCATGCAGAGAAAGAATGGCTGTAAACTAATTCACAGTTAAACAGCCCATTTTCTCACAGTGTGGGTGGAAAAGCTCAGGTATTTTGTCTACAGTTGCCCAGATGTCCCCATGGCAACTGAGTTGGACACAGTAGTGACATGCTTCTTAATGCCTCCTATATTGATGTCCTCCTTTTCTTCATCACTTCTCTGATCCTCTGCTTGTGCTTCCTGGGATACCTTTTTCTCTAAGTTATTTGCACTCAAATTCTTGTCTCTGTGTCTGCTATTGGCAAAATCTCATCAAAGACCTATGGTATGTCACATACATTTTAAGAAATAAGTAGTAAAATGGAATAAGAAGTATAGGCATTTTAGAGCACTACAATTTCGCATAGTAGTTTTGGGGGAGAGTGTCAAGGTTAGATATAGAATTTGATATAATTAAGCCATGAGGGTTGTAATCTCATCAGTGGGAAAACCCACTGTAATGGATTTACTAGGTGGTAACCTAGGCAGGTGAGTGTGGCTGAAGGAGATGGGTCCCTGAGGGTGTGGCCTTAGGGAATGTACTTGTGTCTTTGAATCGCCTTGCTCTCTCTTTTGTTTCTGGCCTCCTTGATGTGAGAGCAGAGGACTTGCTCTCTCCCTCTTTACTTCCCACCACCATGCCCTGAGCTCCATAAAGGTAACCTGATCTGATATGGGCTAAACCCCTGAAATCTTCAGAACTGTGAGAAAACAAGTCTTCCTTCCTATAAATTGTGTGGTCAGTTTGTTTTGCATTACAGCCGTGAGCATGCTGACTGAGAGAGCGAGCTTGATTGAGAAGCCAGTAATTAAGCAAACATCTGAAGAAGATGAGGGATTCTGAGCATGCCTGCAGGAAGAATATACTAAGCAGTAGACACAGCAAAAAAAACACAAGACTGGAACATTTCTGGCATGCTTTTGAAATAACACGGTGATGATTAACTCTGGACTGGATAGAGGAGGAGAAGGTGAGAATAATGAGAGTTGAAATCAGAGAGGTGAGGCAGAGAGAGTAGAGTGTGTGGACACTGTATTGGATCTCTTAAGACTGTGTGAGATCCTTGCCTTTCTTCTGGAAGGGAAGAGACATCATCATACGGTTTTGAACAACTCATTCTGCCTTAGATGTTTAGAGTTTTAATTCTAAGATATTGAATTCTGGCTCCTCAGTCTCTGAAAGCAGGAGATACATCCTGAAAGGGGGAGGTGGGTTATCTGGGCATGATCATTCAGACATCATTTTGTTCTTATACTTATCCATCTGGAAAATTGTGGAATAAAGTCTGGAATATTTCTGTGATTTGTCATGTTGACTTTAAGACTCCTGGGCCTTTAGGCATGGTCTTAAAGCTGGCGTCTGTTTCAATTTTTTCTTTATGTACCATCCGTGATGGCTATGTTTTCTGCCTACAATTAATAACAGGGTAGAGCCATGGGTGAATTTTCTGCCAAATTTTCTATATTTACCATTGAGTAAGACAAGATTGTTCTTATGTATGTTTGGAAGCATTTCTCATGTAGGGTAGCATGCTTTTCTCTATTTCATGTCCCACTTCATAATGATTCCCCCATTTCCAGATGTTAAGGAAGTGCACCCTCAGGCCTCCCACCAACCCTGGTGTATGAGAAATAAATAAATGAATAACTCACCACAAATTCTCTTTGTCTTCAAGTAAACAAGCATAGATCTCCGTGGGGAAGTGTCCAAAGAAAAGCATGTTTGCCTTTCATTAGAATCTAACTTGCAACACCAGAATTATACAAATTAACACAAAATTATTTTTTGTGTTATTTAGGGAGCTTAACTGAGATTTTAAAACTCACTGAGAAAAGTGTGCCAATTTATCATTATCATTGATTTTTTTTCTGACATTTAGGTAAAAGGTCTTAATATTTTAATATGAGGAGGTAAGTCATCTATAATGCAGATTTATAGTCACAAACTATAAGAATCCATCAGAGAAGCCAACTCATCAAAATTTTAACCTTTGATATGCTAAATGGTCATGTTTCAAGAGAATGGACATGCTCTGGCAATTTCACAAATCTGAAAGTTGTTATAAACTTTACAGGATAGACTCTGCTGAATTCCCTGCTACTGAGAGTGTAATATCCTGGATTGGACACAGTAAGTGTCAGAAGGTGAGTTCATACAATCATTTTTGTGCAGACAGGAAAAATTGGGGGCTGATAATGTTAGGCTACTGAACTTGGGAGAGTAAGACTGATTTTGGTGTTACCCTGTTTTATTTTAATTATTTTCCAGAAAAAGAAAATTTTTACCAGTATCACATAGCAAACAATTACACTTAACATTTTTTTCCCCTATGTTCAACAGAAAGTGGAAACACGGTTTTAGTGTGTCAGTTAAATTTACGTCGTGTTTCTTCCTATCTGCCTTCCCAGCTGCATCATTATTCAGTGGGTCAAAAAGGCTTTATTCACTGGGTGTGGTGGTGCCTGCTTGTAATCCTAGTACTTGGGAGGCTGAGACAGGAGGATCACAGGTTTGAGGACAGCCTCAGCAAGTAGTGAGACTCATCAATCTAGCAATACCCTGTTTCAAAATAAAAATAAAATGGGGCTGGGGGTAGAATGCCCCCTGGGTTCAATCCCCAGTACCAAGAAAAAAAAAGGCTTTATTTCTCTTTGTTGGTTTGATATAGAAATTTCTAGAAATGTCCTGGGCCACCAAGTGGCTGCTATCTTAGTCCTCACCCCTGATTGCTATACCCAGGATGCACTGACATTTTTGTATTCCTATATATTTAAATCTCTCCCCCTAATATTTGTGAACCATTATTTAATTGCAGAACAAATAATAAATAATACAAGATGTTCTGCATTGTAGAAAATATAGGAAATAGCCAATTAGGAGGGTTTATTTATTTGGTTGGCTTTGTTTTATTTTTTTCTTTAAGATTCATTACCTTATCACCAATAGAAATGGCAACATTTTTTGGTGTCTTTCTTCCCAGTGTTTTTTATTTATATTTTTGTATCCTGTTATTTCCATTCCAGGAGGTGACATCCGGGACACAGTGATTGCCTCCATGGGCCATGGGCATGCTTGGTGCCTTTTTCCTTTGAGAAAGAAAGGTGTGAGCCTCACTCCACTCTTCCATCCATGACACTAATTGGGCCGGTCAGAGCCTTTCCCCAGGGAGAACCCTTTCATTGTGGATACAGACATCTTCATATACTAACACCAAGACGCAGGGACGTGACCCTCCCTGTGTAAAGCATTGTCCCCGTAGATAGAAGTGAGGTCGACATACAAAGAGAAGGGGAAGTAAGAGGTAGAAAGACTGGAAGCCCAGGGGTCCTTGCGTAGAAGGGCCGTGTTCCCTCATGCTGCCTTGGAATTTGTCCGTCTTATGAGGTTTGAGTTTTCAGGGTTTTCTTTTAGCCTTGTGAACAACTCTCAAGTCTACCAATCATATCTTAAAGTAGTTCATTTGAATCTCCCACTTACATCAAAAAGAGTTCTGATCAGTAAGAATACCAGATATGCACATTTGCATTTTTTTCCAATTACTAAACTTGCCCAATCTTAGTCTCTAAGTTTAATTGATATCCTAAATACTTTGGATTGGATTTTTGGTCTAATCATTGAAACAGAAGAACAGAAGTATTTACTTTTTTTTTTTTTTTGGCTGGTACTGGGGATTGAATCCAAGGGCATTTATTACCTCGGAACTACACCCTCAGCCCTTTTTATTTTTTGTTTGGAAACAGGGTCTCACTAGGTTTCTGAGAGTCTCCCTACATTGCTGATGCTGACCTTGAACTTGCAATCCTTCTGTCTCAGTCTCCCAAGTTTTAAAGGCATGTGCCACCATGCCTGGCTGTATTTACCTTATTAAAATTAATGACTGTATAATGTTACATAATGTAGTTCTATCATATTTTAATTAATCTATATGTTCTGAGATAACCTTTACCACTTAGAAAAAATGTTGAAATTGATACTTGTTCATAGTGCTATTTTCACAATTTAGGTTAATAACCTAAGATAGTTTCCCAAATATTGGGTTAATGTGTAGAGGATAAACATTTTAATGGATTAAAATTCCTACTGATAAATCACCTATTAAAATGTATGAACTAATTTATTTTACTAAAACTATTTTCAACATCTAGTCATATTACTTTTTCAATATTTTCTAAGTTAGAAAGTGAAAAATGATAGGTCATTGATGTTTCAATTTGTGTTTATTTGATTACCAGTGAGGTTAAACATCTTTATATGCATTGTGCAACTTAATCATTTCTCCTATTTGTATAGAGTCAAATACATCCTTAATGAGAAAAACTACCTATATACTCACTTTGTATGAACACAAGATAGGAAGCAATTACCTGGAACTTTAAGGCATAAATATTAAAAATAGCAACTGTTTCTTTTGTTAATGGCACTAAGCATTTTAATCTATATTTGGACATTGCTGATAGGGAATCATCCTGTATATCTTCTCCATGTACTACCTAATTGGAGTTCCTTGAATGAAAATTCACTGTTAAAATATTCTCTGATAAATGTAGATGAAGCCTTGTGGTATTTATCAAGTGAGCAGAATAACTGTGTTTCAGAGCTCTCTCCATTATCGTGGGCATCTTAGTACTGAGAAAAGCATCATTCTCAGTAGCAGGTTTTTACCAAAAAAAAAAAAAAAAACCACTCTCCTTCCAAACAGCAGCGTGACTTTTGACACTTTCAGGCAGATTAAGGACTGGAGTCACAGTGGGTAGCCAGAGGAGTCTAAACACACTGAGCAATGGGTCTCTCCATTGGTGGGAGAAAATTAGTGACTAAAGCCCTTAAAACCACGGATCAATGGTAGTGATGTGCTACAGGGAATCTATGAACAAGCTTCTTTCTTTTCTGTTTCACAGGAGGCATCAGTAGAGAGTGTGATCCGTGGAAGTCAATAGAAACCATTGTGAAAGTAGTGTGTATGTGTGGATTAAACCAGCCTTGAGATACAGTTGAAAGAAAACTAAAATATGTGTCTAAATCTGTGGTAATGACTTCCTACATTGTTGGTCAAAAAAAAAAATCTTAGACATCCAACAAATTGAGAATAACAACAACAACAAATCAACAAATCTAAAGCACCATGGTTTTTGTTGCTGAAATGATTTCAGGACCACTAGAGAAGACATATGCTCTGTCTTCTGACTTGATGGAAGGTGGCAGTCTCCACTGTATCGTAATTGGCATGATATGCACGACACGGACGGAATGCCAAAAGAGTGGCAGCGAAGGTGCAGCTGGATTCAAGACCACATCGGCCACAGGAAAATTGATAGCCGGTCGGGAGCTTCCATTCTGCTGGTGCACAGGTGAACCTTGGCTGTTTCCCTGTCCACCTTGCTCTTCACCTGAGTTCTCTCCATTGTACCCACTACCTTTCCTAGAGTAGAAAAGGACAGCACAGAAGAAAGGCTGTGGAGTTGAAGATGAGGTAGGAGGTAAGGCTGAAAACCAGCAGAGATGAGGGAAGGAAGCAGCCCTGAATTGTTTCTGACCATTCTGTCCCACTCCCGACAGGAATATGGTTTCGGCTCCCTCAGGAGAAACACCTGAGACACCACCAGATATGTTTGTGCTCTTAACACTGTCTGGATCTGTCACTTGGGGACATTATCTTTTGACTTCCACTCAGGAGAGACAGTTGTATTCCTTTATACCAGATCTATTCTCTCCTTCTTAATCTTTCATAAATGTTGACACACCTATTTCTCGTTAAATCACTTATTGTTGATGATTTTTTTTTTTTTTTTTGCGGTACCAGGGATTGAACGCAGGGGCGTTCTACCTCCGCGCTACACCCCTGGTCCTATTTTTTATACTTTATTTTGAAACCGGGTCTCACGAAGTTGCGGAGAGCCTAAGTAGAATGAGAGAGAGAGAGATAGGGAGAGAGAGAGAGAGAGAGAGAGAGAGCAGAGGCTGGCCGCGAACCCGGATCCTCCGATCTCCGTCTCCCAAAGTACTGGGATTACAAGTGTGCGCCACCACGCCCAGCCTATTGTTGATGATTTGATGGTGATTCTACAGGTGTGGTCCTCTACAGAGACAGAAGATAGAACACAATTACATTTCTTTCATTTTCTATTTTTTTTTGTGTGTGTGTGGTGCTGGGATTGAACTCAGGGGCATTCTACCTCCAAGCTACACCCCCAGCCCTATTTTATTCTTTATTTCGAAACAGGGTCTCACTAAGTTGCGGAGGGCCTCACTAAGTAGCTGAGACTGGCCGCAAACCTGGTTCCTCTGGTCTCTGCCTCCCAAGTACTGGGATTACAAGCGTGCACCATCACGCCTGGCTCTATTTTATTTTTTATTTTGAAACAAGATCTCATGAAGTTGCTGAGGGTCTCATTAAGTTGCTGAGACTGGCCTCAAACCTGTGATCCTCCTGTCTCAGCCTCCCAAGTACTTAGATTACAGGTGTGTGCCACCATGCCCAGTTGATTACAGTTCTTTGTGGTACAAATTTATGGATCTCCTTGAGACCATAATTGTCTCTCTATCTTCCCTGAATGAATTGCCTCATTTCTTATCATAACATTTTTCCAAAAGTCCAGTGATAGTATGTATATTATTTTTACATTCTAAGATCCCTCCTCTAAAAATTCAATGTTCTCTTGATTCAAATTGGACTTGCTCTTTGCCAGACTTCCTTAGCTATTGCTGTCATCCCAGGTCTTAATTTTTTTGCTATATCCAGTTGGATGATTACTCTGTGTCTATATTGAATCATTTGTTTACCTTTTTATTTTCATAAGAGCACATTATCAAATGGCTCATAAATGAAAAAAATATGAGTAGGGGTCAAATTTCCTGAGTACTTACATGACTGACAATGTCTATAATCTGTCTCATATAATTGGCAGTTTGCCTGGACAAGGAATTGTATGTTGACAATCTACATCATGAAGTCCAAAGTTATTATGATTTTTATTACTTTGTAGGTGATATATATAGTAAATTGTAATATTTTCTATTTATTTTTCCTCTGAAATTTCACAATGCTCTTCTGTGTTTGACTATTTTTTTCCATTTATTTCCCTGAGAACTACTTTCTGAAGATGTGTCCCTCACGTCTGGGCCCTCAGCTTGTTTTATTTCTTTAATAGTTGTTTCCCTCCTACGTCTTATCTCTTTTCACTAATGTTCTCATGTTAGAGAGATTAGATTGACATTACATTCCTTGTGTTTATTTCATATTTTATATTTTATACCATATTTTATTTTAAGTTCTAAGATGTTTAAATGGTTTTCTTTCATTAACATTTTTTCCAAATATTTTTTATTCAGCATCATAGGTTATATTTCCCAGATCTAAATACTGTTCTTTCTGTATACAAAATCTACTCCCACATCCAAATACACTCTTTCTTTTCCTTTTAGTAGTCTATGAAGTTTTTTTCCCTATAAACTTATATTTTATGTTTGTTTTTATGATCTTTCTATTTCAAATTGGGTGTTTTACCCGCTGTCAGATATTGTTTGACTATGTTTAATTTAGGAACCAACGCCTGCTTGGGTGTTTGGTATGTATGAGTGTGCCACATAATCTAGAGGAATTTGTTTTAATGTAGGTGGGTAGGGATTATTTTTTTCTAGAATTTCTGATAGAGAAGCATTTTCTCTTGCTCTTTTAAGTTCACCTGGAACAGAAACTTGAGAACCTTTGCCTAAGGAGGTGTAACCTAACAATGGTGGAAAGAGGATAGAAGTGTCTTCTTCCATGAACAGATTTGATTTTAACCCCACTGTCTTTGGTCTCATTTTATTTTTCCTGGTCCTCCCATGCCAGGTACCTAACACTATCAACGTTTTGCATTTTTGGAGGGGAAGAATGGGCAAGTTGATTACCTTCTTCCTTATTTTTAGTAATCCCCTGTGAGCTGTGTAGCTTCCTTTATCCATCAATTTCAACTATCATTTCGCTGTCTAGTTTTGATCCTCCAGAGTACATTGAAATCCCCAGTGTACTTATTTATGCGGTCACTCTGATGCTCTTAACTGATTTGGATTTATGGGCTTTTATTCCTTTCCTTTTATTATTGTAACTTTTCTGGAAAGATGAGAAATGCAAATGTAGTCACTTTATCATTTACCGGTGGTCATTCATTGCAATTTTTTTTAAAGTGGGATGGGAGGAGTTAAACTTATTTTAACAAAGATAAATATGAGAAGAACTTTATCTAGAACCTTTGAGAATTTATTGTCTAAGCAATGTCTTTTTCATTCTCTGGGTGCCCTAACACATCTCTTTATAAACACTTTGGGTTTTCTCAGAATCGTTGTATTATTTGTCATCTTTGTGCTTTCTACTCTAACTTCTACTTATTCATCAATAAGTATGTATTTTATTGAACATTATATGAATCCATCTGTTTCACCCACTGTATTTAAATCCTTTTCTGATCTGTCTGTATTTTTCAAACACCTAACACAACTTTTAGCTACAAGTTCTATGTACTTTTAAAAATTTATAAAATGGATAAATGAATAAAATAGCTATGGCTTTTATAAGTATGTGTTTAACATGACTCAACAGTTTAATATATAATATCATTGACAAATTAGTATTATAATCTTAAGTAAAGAAAATTTGGTTTGTGAAAAAAAGTAAAAGTTTAGTATAGGTCTAACCATATGTAGAATATTGGGTATATTTTTGGAAGTTAAATTTTAATAGAGATGTTAAGAAACCTTATTTTGGTATGTGAGGAAATAGACCCGCATTAAATATGAGGGTCTGAAGATCATGTCAAAAGAACAGTTGAAATGTAAATTTGGGGATATGATGAATTTCCTAAATATGTGAAGAATTTTGGCATGGTTGTAGAATTATTTTTTTTTCTGTGTTAAACTCCAAAGAAAAATCTAAACAAATGAGTAATAGAATCTTGGCTTAGTATGAGTTAGAATACCCTAAGTGGAACATATTGCTTATGAGAAAAATGACTTTCTACCTCATGAGAAGTTCCAAATTGATTGACCACATCTCTGGGATGTTTTAGGTAGTTTTTCCACACATGATCAAAAGTTAAACTCTAAGATCCTTAAGCAACTCCTTCAAAATTTCAGTGTTTTGAATTTTACAACAGAATAAAAAGATTTTGCTAAGTCAAGACATCGACTAAATATACAAACTCATGCATCATACATTGAAGACAACCTACACAGAGAGTACACATAGTAAAACCCAAAGTTTAATGTACAGAAAAACAATAAAAAGAATAAAATATTATCAAAATAAAAATTATTAGAAACATTTTTGAGCTGTTACTTTATTATACATATATTTTGCTCATGGTAGTCATCATTTGACTGACATATTACTTGAAAATTTAGGTATTCTCAATTTTATCAGATGGTTTTAAAGAGCTATAAAGTCTGAAAAGAATAAAATAGATGAATGGCCAAATTAAATAACTTTCCTAAACTTGCCCAGATAATGAGTATATTATAATACCTAGGCTTTATATGTTTGCTTTAAAATCTAGCATTCATATAATTGACATAATGTATAACAGTTAAATGATTACATTTTAATCTGTCATTTAATTATTACATTCAAAATGGCATAATAAAATGATAATGAGTTGGAATGATTTCCATTTACAACCTTCTACATCTATGTAAGACAAGCATCGATGCTGTATCTCCTTTTACAATCTCAGAGAAAAATATACTGTGTACTTAACATTCATGATGGGGCCTTAATGTCATTAAGAAGGTCCTCCTGCTTGTTTGTATTAGAAGAGAGAACGGAGGCCTCACTGGTCCCAACGTACTAATAATAAACGAGAACCACTGTACTCAGTGGTTCCTAAAACCATCTCTCAAAAAGGCATTGTGAGCTATGACATTGTGTTTGTGATACCAAAATATAGATGGAAGTTTCTAGCTTCTGTTTAAATTACACTTAGGACATACTTGGTGCCAGAGTTTTTCTTATAATTATATATAACACAAGTAATCTATGTATATCTGACATTTGAATTTTCTTTCGATGACCCACACGCTGAGCTCTGCATCTAAGGGACAGTTGGCAGAAAGAGCTTCTCTGTGAATTTTGATTTTTGTAGATAAGCGTCTGCACAAATCCCGCAAGGTTATGTTACAGAGGCAGATGCTTGTTATAAACTACAGTTCAACCCTCTGCCCTGCCACCGTCTACTTTCCCTTCCATATATCATCACCCGAAATAACAAGATAATAGAAAACCAGTTTTGATTCCAGAATGATTTGGGTTGATGATGATGAATGAAGCAGAACAGACAGCCTGATTTTCATAAGTTAAACTGAAATTGCAGTGCCAAATGTAGCAACAACAGCGAAAAGATTAGCAGACATGACAAGGGGAAAAAGAAGAATTTATGTGCAAACACATAATGCCATTTGGAGGAAAAAAAGGGAGTCATGAAAATGTGCACATGCATAGAGACTGAAATACTGGCAAGGAAAAAAAACCCTAAAAATATATTATCTACTCTTAGAAGCAATTGTTGCAACGAATCAGGGCCAAGCAAATACGGCTAGACAGCTTCAACTTTCATTTTATATGCACCGTATAAGAAACTATATCTTCATTTTCTTGGCATATAATACAAGTAATTATAAGGTATAATGATCTAGATGGAGGCCAAAGGCAAGAATACCATCAGGTGACACCCATGAATACTTTAGCACACGCAACCAACATTCCTCATTCTTCACATACCACCTCGGTGAAGCAGAAAGACTCCCAACTGTCACCTTGATCACACTGTTCTGAGATCACACGACAAATAATAGGACAATATGTTTTTCCATGTTTCAAGTTGCCTACAAATAACTGATACCAATTCCTTCCTCTGTGTTGTGTCTTCTGAAGAGGTAAACTGAAAAGCTAATATCAAAATGATTTTCAGTAGAGATTTAAATCTAAAGATCCTTTAGATTTTGCTCCAGCAATAAATTGGTTCATTTTTATAAAAAGAGTTCTGATAAAGATAAATTCAAACAGTTGCCCTTTATCTCTATATACAATTCGTCCCCAGGTTATCCACTGGGGATATGCTCCAAGACCCCCATTGGATCCTTGAAACCAAGGATAGTAGAAAAAACCCTGTATGAACTGTTTTTCCCTACCCAGGAATACTTGTGACAAAGTTTAATTTACAAATTAAGCACAGTAAGAAATTCAAAACAATAACTAATATTAAAATATTTTAATATAGCAATATAATATAATCAAAGTTATTGAAAACCTAGAAATTTCTGGAACTTTCCACTCAGTATTTTTCTATCATGGCTGACAGTGGGTAACTCAATCTGCAGGAGGGGAAGCTATGGATAAGGGGGACTATAGCAAAACTGTTGGCTGCTTTTGTCTTAGTCAATTCGGGTTAAATTGATTCTATGTTTGTATTTCTATCACATCAATCCCCAGGTTAATGGAATTTTCAAATTTCTTTATTAGCACTAAAATGACTCAAAGTGTGTTGCAGCTTGTACCCTATGATACTACTTCAATTGGTAAGATATATACTTTGATTTGTAAAAGATTTTGAATAAATCTCAAGAAAATCACCTCGTACCCCAAAATTAACATTGAACATACTTGTGTAATGTCCAAAAGTAAAAAAAGAAAACCAAACCAGGATCGATTGATGAAGGAAGCTCAAATGCATCTTCTACTATTGTATTTAATGCATTTTTAAGATGAAGTTTAAAGAAAAAAGAGTTAAGAAAAACTATGGATTTAAATATTATAAGTTAGGGGTAGGGAGACATTCCAAATTAGTTTTAGAAAAGCCTAAATGAAGTGTAGGGAAGTCATCATTTTTTAATCATTTTCAAAAATTATATCTGTCTTTATCTTCTTTTGTATGAGACAATCATGATTTTTTTGTTTTCATACTTTTATTAGTGTCTTGCAATTATACATCATCAAGAGGTTCAATATGCCACAAACATATATGCACACAGCTCTTGGTGTACTTATTTTTATAATAATAAAACATAAGGGTCAATGTCTGTCCTTGGTCATAGAGAGTCATTGACACTGTGAGCGTCCACAGTAAACAACTGTAAACCTAGACGAAACGTACACAGCTATTGTCAGAGTTAGACATCAGGCCGCATAGGAGCGAGGTTCTTGACATCAGGTAAGAGATGAGGTTAGCGCTGCAGTTGATGGGGGTTTCTTCCTAATGACATGTTGGGATCATGGCCCAGAGAGTTACAACCCCAGACCCCAAGCACAGTGGTCTTAACAGAAAGAAATCCTATTTTGTGACTGAAGAGGCAGCTGGAGATTGAAGGGCAGGGTCCTAGAGAAAAGGGAATGTGTAAGGAAGATTCCAGAGATCTGCATGTGGCCTTTTTGTTTTTAATGAATGCACCAGGAAAGATTTCCTGATACATGGCAGAGAGCTGCTGCTGGGGCCATTGAGCTGAGCAGGGATTTTGGAGGTCACACAGAACTGAGAGAAATTGAATGGACCAGCCAGAAAAGAGACCCTGACGCCATGCTCTGAGTTGACACCCCCAAAAAGCTACGCCTGAGAAGGGTTTTCTAACAGAAATTAAAAATAATGTTCAGAGATCACGCTAATCCAGCAATGAATTAACTTTCCCCCAAAACAAAATGTACCACTTTCAAAAATAAATAAAATACAGTCTATTGAAAATGTGAGAGAGAAAAATCTAGCCTAAAATTAAACTTGCTGGATGTTCAGAGAAGTCGAGATTTGGCCAACGCCGGGGGTAAAAATGAATCCACTGGAACTGGAACCAAGATGTTCCTGAAGTTCAAATACATAGACAACACAGAAAAGTAGAAATTTGCAAATTTTTTTAATGAACTTCAAAGAAAACCTCATACAATACGAAGGTAGAGTGGTGTTATGGACATCAGACAAAAACAGACATTTTGTAAAATATATTACTAGCGATAAAGAAGGACATGTTCTAATGACAAAACAGTTGATTCATCAGGAGGATTCAATAACAAAACACACCTAGGCCCTTACTAACAAAAGACTGAAATGCAAGATGTCAAAACGGACAGAATTGCAGAGATAGTTCAAAACTCAAGGTTGAAGAAATTAATGCTCCATTTTCAGTAATGGACAGATCTCAGCAGATCAGTGAGGAAACAGAAGTGTTGACCGATGTTGTTAAGTCAGCTTGCCCCAACAGACACCCACGCACCCTCAGCTGACAGTGTCGACCTGTCAGTCACAACCGAACATATAACAATACCTCAAGCTTCCCTGTATGCTGGGTCATAAGTACTTCTAAATAAATTTAAAAGGACCAAAATCAAAGTTTGTTCTCCAACCTCTACGAAAAGCAGCTAGAATTCAATAAAAGAAAGAAGTTCGAAGAATTTGCAAATAAGTGCAAAAAAAAATAGCAGATTCCTAAGTAGCCATTCAGTGAAAGAAACTGAGTGGAAACTGCAAGGAAAATTAAAAAAATATTTCTAGATGAATGAAAATGATGGTACAACATTCTTTTTTTTTTTTTTTTTTTGCGGTACCAGGGATTGAACCCAGGGGCGTTCTACCTCCGAGCTACACCCCCAGCCCTATTTTTTATTCTTTATTTTGAAACAGGGTCTCACTAAGTTGCGGAGGGCCTCACTAAGTAGCTGAGGCTGGCCGTGAACCGGGATCCTCCGGTCTCAGTCTCCCAAGTACTGGGATTGCAAGTGTGGGCCACCACGCCCAGCTCAACATTCTTAAGTTAATGAGAGGAAGGCAAAAAAAAAAAGTGCCCAGAGAAAAAATTCTAATTGTAAATCATACTTATAAAAATGATAAGCCTAATTTTAATTAAATTATAAGTTTAATTATAATTAAGTTATAATTATAAGTATTCATTATAGTTATAAAATTGCATTTGTAAATTATAAATAAATTATAATCATGAAATTATGATTATAAATATATTTAAACAGAAATCATATATAAATCAAAACCCATCTTTCTTTCTTGAAAGCCCAGGAAGGGAAGAACAAAGGTTGAAAGTAACAAAGGTCAGACTAGGATTTAATGAAGTAAAAATAGACAATAGGGAAAATGAATGAAAGTCGTTTTTTCTTTTTTTTTTTTTTGCGGTACCGGGGATTGAACCTAGGAGCGTTCTACCTCCGCGCTACACTCCTGGCCCTATTTTTTATACTTTATTTTGAAACCGGGTCTCACGAAGTTGTGGAGGGCCTCACTAAGTAGAGAGAGAGAGAGAGAAACAGGAAGAGAGAGAGAGAGAGAGAGAGAGAGAGAGAGAGCGCTGAGGCTGGCCACGAACCCGGATCCTCTGGTCTCCGCCTCCCAAAGTACTGGGATTACAAGTGTGCGCCACCACGCCCGGCCATTTTTTCTAAAGTCTAAAATTAAAAATTTTTAGGAAAACTGATAAAAAAAGGGGGAAGGAAACAAATTACTAAAATTAGGAGTGAAAGAAGGCCACCACTAATAACCTTACAGAAATAAGAATGACCGTAAAGGCATCCTGTGACAACTGTAGGCCAAACAATTAGATACTTTAGATTCCACAGACAAATTCCTAGAGAGAGAAAGAGAATAAAAAAAATGCTGCCTAATATGACTAAGGAAAAGTATAAAATCTGCAAAGAACCGTAACAAGTAAAGAGACTGATGCAGCATTTTAAAAGCTTCTCACTAAAGAAAAAAGAAAAAGCCGAGGCCTGAACACATCTACCTCTCAGGAACAGAGTAAAACGTTAGCAACAACCTCCAAATCTCACCTTATTGTGATTCTCCTGCACCTTGTCCTTCCTTTGATATGAGACATAAACAGAAGAAGTGGATGCCTTCTTAAATATTTCTCCTATGCCCACCGGGCAGGCCTTTGGCAGGATAAACTCTGTCAGTAAAAGCTGGAGAATTGCCACAAAACAAAGGAGTTTCCTGGAGTTTGCTCCGCAGGCTTTCGCAGCAGCAGGACCTCTCCAGAGAAGCCTCCTGTGGGTCCGCTCCCAGGGGCCCAGAACCCAGGTGTCCCGCGGCTCAGCGCTCTGGGCTCTGCAGCAGAGGACCTATGGCCAGGCTCCTTCCCATCAATTCTTGGCAAGTTCTGTCAGCATGGCCCCAGCTCTTATCTGCCCTTTAGTGAGATGTGGCCATGGCCTGTCCATCAGAGTACAGTGTGTGTGTGTGTGTGTGTGTGTGTGTGTGTGTGTGTGTAAGGACTCTTTTTGAACACTCCGTCTCAGCCTGAGAGGTACTGACTGCTTCTTACATGAGCTATTCCTGAATTTTGGAAAGTTCTCATTACTTCTTCCTACTCCACACTTCGGGTTTTCCCCCCTATTTTCTGTTATAGTTAGTAATTCTTTATTTAACTTTCACCGTTAAAATTTTATAAACTCTCTTTCCTGATGGCCCTAAATGATATTTTACACCTCAGACTGTAATTCATTTGATTTTATTGGTACACAGTAGTTCATAATCCGACTGCCCCATAATTTATTTATCCATTCTCTGTTGATAAACATGTAGGTTTGGTCCTTTTTTTTTAAAGGAATATAGGACAATTTCTGGGTTGTAACATACACATACCATTAGATTCTTACAGAAAAGTACAATTGTTTACCAGCATGATTCTGCAAACCTGTACCTCACCAGCAGCATTCGAATGCTCATGAGAGCATGCTCATGTGAATGTTGCTTCATAGCTCATCAACAGATAGTACTGTCAAACATTAATTAGAAAGTTCCAACCAAGTGTAATGGCACATGCTTGTACTCCCAGTACTTAGGAGGCTGAGACAGGAGGATCACAGGTTCCAGGTTAAGCATGGTAACTTAGGGAGAACCTGTTTCAAAATAAAAAGATCTGGGGGTGCAGCTCAGTGGTAAAATTCCGCTGGTTTCAATCCCCAGCACCTCCCCCCCACCACACACACGTTTGCCAGTCCAATTAGTCAACTAGTGCACAACATTATTTTATTCTAATTTTTCTTTTCTTGATAAATGATGAATATCAGTCATTTGTGTTTTCTCTGGTAAGGAAAGTATTTTTATGTTTTACATATTTTTCTGTTTGTCGGGTGTATAACTTTTATTGTTGAGGTGAATTAATCCTTAATATATGTGTAATTAATTTCTTTAAAGGTCCATATGTTATTAATCATTTTCGGCCCATGATAGTTTTATTTTCTTTAGGATACATCTCAATTAATAGAAAGCTTAACTTGAAAATGATGATCTTTATCAATGCTTTCTTTTATGGTTTTATAATGTCAGAAAGAACATTATTTTTATTGTATTCTAAATTATCTGTTTGTATTTTGAGCCACATATATTATTTTTTAACCCATGTGGATTGCTTTCACTGTTTGATATAAAGTGGAAACAATATTTCTTTTTTTTTTTACTCACTTTGGCAATAATTGTCCAAGCTCCAGCTACTGGTATTTCTTAATTTCCCACATGGAAAGGCAAGAAGAGTTGTATCATAAATAAGATAATTGTATGTCCATGGGTTTATTCCTGTTTTTTCCTTTCTCTTCTCTGGTTTGTTTAATTATTATAACCCTCATAATACAATGTCTTAGTAAAGCTTTGATTTTATAAAGATAATATCCAACCATTATATTTCTTTTCAGAAGTATCTGAATCTTTTGGGTGATTTATATGAAAAACTCTTGAAATTTTGACCAAAATTATAATAAATCTATATAGAAAAAATTTCATTTTCTATAGGGTGGTATATATTTCCAAGTAAATTTCATAGCTTTGTAGGTTTCCTGTAGGTGGAGACTACGAGTTACTTAAACTTTATGCTCTGGTTTGCACAGTATTCCTTAAGGATTATTTATCACAAATCTCTACTTTCATAATTTGACCCCTGGCTAGCATAGACATGCTTTTTCGTCTCCTCAAGATTCCTTTCTTAAAACATAGCTTGAACCAGATCATGTGTACTCTTTACCTGCTTGTCCTTGAGGACATAAACAACATTCTCCTTGTGGGTTAAGCGATGAAAACCTACTGTACCCGATTTGTTCTAACACTGCTACTAGAAGAAATGTAGTAGAATATCTTGGGCAATTTTTTTTACAGTTGAAATGTAAACCTTGGTGAAATCGGTGAGGATTTGCTTTAAAAGCCCTCCCTGGGCTTCACTTAGAAGATGGTTCTGCACAGTTCTCCACTCACCCAGCTGATCTGTCCCTTAGCAGAGCAGGCGATAGTTGACTCCTATACACGAAGAAAACTCACAACTGGGGAATATTTGTTAGGCAATAAAAATATTAGAAGCTATACAATATTAGAAAAAAACTAATAGAAGACAGGTGTGGTGGCACACGCCTGTAATCCCAGTACTTGGGAGACTGAGAAAGGAAGATCGCAGGTTCAAGGACAGACTAACTTAGTGAGGCCCTGGGCAGCTTAGCAAGACCCTGTTTCAAAGTAAAAAATTTAAAAAGGGCTAGGGGTGTAGCTTGGAGGTGGAATACCCCTGGATCCAATCCCCAGTACAAAAAAAAAAAAAAAAGAAAGGAAGAAAGGAAGGAAGGAAAAAAGGAAGGAAGAATAATCCTTTAAAAATAAATTAAACCATTATGTAAATCGGAGAAAATGAAAGGTCATAAAAGAAAGAACATCCACAAGAAAAGCTAACATACAATAAAATTACAGTAGAGAGTATAGTTATAAATATAAATAAATATAAAAAAATTTCTTCTCCTTGGTGAATAGAATTAAGAATTACAAATTCATATTAGACCTTTTTCATAAGGTCTATGCAATTCACCAAATATGTACATATATTATTATATACATGTGTATATATATGCATTGCTATTTAAATAAACTAGTTTACATTAAAATAGCACAGTGTGGTTTTAGCAATGTATTGCAATAACTCCATAGCCAAAGCACCTCTTTTTCCCTTTGGATGTGGCGAGTTTGAGTCATCTACTGTAGACTGAATGAGGCATTGAGTGGGCTGTCCTCTTGTAGGAGTGATTGGTGGGAGATGCTACAACACTAGAACTTGACCTTCTCTTATTTAAAGTAGTAATGAAATACAGTCATTTTCAGGCCGGACACCAAAGATTTAAATGACACCTTAAAACCTATTTCAGTGACAAAAATTATTCTTTTGACAAAATGTAATATATATTAATTTTCTCCTTTAGTTACATATTAGTGTGTTGCGATTATACATCATAGTGAGGTTTAAGGTGTTACAAACATCCATGCTCACAGCTTTTTGCGTATTTCCCTCCACATTCCTCCCGCTCCCTCACCTCCCTCCCCACGCCAGTTAATGAGGTTGGTAGTGATACCTTTACACCATATTGCCATAGTATTGTTTAAACTGGTTCCTTCTTGAGTCCTCCCTCTTGCCCTTCTAACTCCATCCCTTAACCCATTTCAACTACTTTACAGGTCTCTCTCTGCATTATTTAAAGTCCTTTATATTTCCTATTTTCTCTCCAGCTTCCACATGTGAGAGAAAACACACCACCCTTGACTTTCTGAGACTGACTAATCTCAGTATAATATTCTCCAATTCCATCCATTTTCCTGCAAATGACATAATTTTGTTCTTCTTTAAGGCTGAGTAGAATTTCATTCTGTGCTTATTCCACATTTTCTTTATCCATTCATCTGTTGAGGGACACCTAGGCTGGATCCATAATTTGGTTTTTGTGAATTTTGCTGATATAAACATGTATCACTATAGTATTTTGACTTAGTTCTTTAGGAAAGGTACTGAGGCGTGGTATAGCTGGGTCATGTGGAAGTTCCATTCCTAGTTTTCTGAGGCACTTCCAGACTTATCTCTATGAGAGTTGTATTAATCTGTAGTCTCACCAACAGTGTATAAGAGTTCCTATTTCCCCACATCCTCACCAGCATTTGTTACTGTTTGTATCCTTGGCGACTGCCATTCTAACTGGAGTTAGGTGGAATCTCAGTGTAGTTTTGATTTGCATTTCACTGATTGCTAGTGATGTAAAACTTTTAAAAAAATATATTTATTGGCCAATGTATTTTTCTCTTTTGAGAAGTGTTTATTCATTTCTATTGCCCATTTTTGGATTGAGTTATTTGTTTTTCTAGAGCTAATATTTATATTAGCTTTATATATTATAGATATTGCATAGATTATGTAGAGCTTTATATATTGTAGATATTAGTTCTCTGTTGGAGGAGTAGCTAGCAAAGATTTTCTTCCATTCTCTAAACTCTCTCTTTAGACTCTTGTTTCCTTTGCTGTGCGGAAGCTTTTTAATTTGATGCCATCTCAATTATTGATTCTTGGTTTTATTTCTTGGATTTTGGGGATCTTATTGAAAAAGTCTCTACAAGTGCCTATAATGTTGAAGAGTTTCTGGTCTAATTTCTAGGTCTTTGTTCCATCTTGAGTTGACCTTTGTGCAGAGTAAAAGATAGGGATATAATTTCATTTTTCTACAAACAGATATCCATTTTTCTCAGCACCATTTATTGAAAAGGCTGTCCTTTCTCCAGCATGTGTTTTTGGTTCCTTTGTCAAAAATTGACTGGCTATAAGTGTGAACATTTGTTCCCAATACAATGATTTTCTTTTATTTTAATATGTAGTTTAGAATGAAATTTAAAATACTTAAGAAAAAAATGTTAGTTCCACTAGAAATAATAGAACTGCATATTAAATTATGTAGAAGATAAGTTTGGTAGAAAAACCATGTTTTTAAATACAGTAGCCCCTTATTTTCAGGGGATATGTACCAAGACTCTACTAGATGCTGAAACTGTGGATAATGCTGAAACCTATACAATATTATATTTTTTCCTGTACATATATGCCTATGATAAAGTTTAATATATAGATTAGGCATGGCAAGAGGTTAACAACAAGAACTCATTATAATAATATCTTAAAGCAACAATTAGGTGAATGAGGTCCTTCCTTCTCTTAGAATATCTTGAACCATCCTCCTTTTACTTCTTGTTGTGATGAGGTGACATGATCCAGTTATTTGGTGATCAGATCTGGAGGGTGGTAAGTGATGCAGGTGTGGTGACATAGTGTCCAGGTGTTACATCAAGCTTAATTGAGCACAAACGCTTTGATCCTATGACAGTCCATCTGATGACTGAGATGGCTAAATGAGGAAGGGGCGGATAGTGTATACTGTATGGATACACTGGACAAAGGGACAATTCACATTGCGTGCTGGATGGAGTGGGACGGGCTTAGGTTTTATCTTGCTGCTCTAATGGTATGCAATATAAGAAATAAGTTTGTTTATTTCTGAAATTTTCTATTTTATGTTATTGGACTGTGGTTAACTGCAGATAACTAAAATGATAGAAAAAACTGCAGATAACAAGGGGCATCTAGAAATGTTTGGCACTCTGAATCTTTTGGTTTTGATTTTTAGTCACTTCTAATATTTTATTTTGAATGATTACTTTCAGAATAAATCCAGAACATCTCACTGGGGATGCATTTTTTAACTTCAGAAATATTTCAAAAGTAGATTTGGTAGAAATATTTCAAAATATTTCAAAAATAGTAGGTTGGTGCAGCAGTTAGAAACTACTAAAAAAATCTCAGAGGCTTTACAGAAACTTCAGATAAATAAGAAGAGAGACCGGTAGACTAGTGGAAGGGGATTAGGAGAGGGAGGTGGGAGGAGAGAAAGGACACTTGAGGAAGGGAAGAGTTCAAATAACTCTATGCCCATATATAAAGATATCACTGCCAATCTCAATAACGTGTAGGGAGCACTGGAGGGTGGGGTAGGATCAAGAGAGAAACATACCAAATGCTGTGTGCATGTGTGCTTCTATCACATTGAACCTCACTATGAGGTATAATTACAGTGCACCAGTAGAAGTATATTTTTATTTCCCACTTTTTACTACCTGCCCATTTCTAGCTAACACTCAGGCTCCCAGACTGATGGCTGCTCTATTTTGAAACTTGATGTAGGATCGCCAGAGCAGGAGGGGAGCCTGGGGTGAAGTACACAGTGTTTTCAGGCTTTTGTTTAAAAGTGACATATGCGAGTTTTATTTAGCCTGTATACACCAATGGAAGTCACTTGGTCACTGATTTCAAAAGGAACCGCTGAACCTTATGTCC
The DNA here is from genome assembly GCA_004027185.1 of Glis glis. NCBI lineage: Eukaryota > Metazoa > Chordata > Mammalia > Rodentia > Gliridae > Glis > Glis glis. Next base: position 40,660 of record PVJS01003471.1, on the reverse strand, counting down.
AAGGTCAGATGGAGAGAAGCAATCTCTGATCTGTACTTAAGAATATACTGTTGGGATACAGTCGAGGTTTTCAGGAAACACCTATATCTTTTTACTTACTTTTTTCTCTCAGATATACTGAATGTTTTAATTGCTTAGTAACACCAGTAACTGATTATACTACGTAGGTTCAGAGTGTGTGTCTGCGTGTGTATGTATGCGTCTGAAAAATAACTTGCGTAGTTTTGCATCCTTTGTCTCTGGAAAGCCTATTTGACACCCTTCCTCAGTAGAAGCATTCGTATTGCTGCCTTGCCTGAAGACTTAATTTGGAGATAAGAAAAGAAGGGAAAAAGAAGAAAAGAGTGACCAAACAATGAAAAGAAAGAAGCAGAGGAGGAAAAATAGGGTGAGGGATGAAGAAATAGTAAGAAAATGAAGCAAGAAAATGATGAAAGTATAGAAAGGAGAAAGAGAAAGAGAGAAATTGAGATTTTAAGTCTTAAGAAAAATAAAGAGAGAAAATGAGATTTTTGGTCCATCTTAACCCATGATTTCAGCATACAATGAAATTTCTGTATACTAGGTATAAAATCTGCTGTGCCCAAATTCACAAAATGTTTTCTTAAAATGTGCATCTTCTTTCTTGGGCTGTATGATTGCGCTCCTTTCTTTATTTTTTTTTAAACGTGCTTTTATTGGTGCATTATAGTCTCACATCACAATGAAAATCAAGTGGACAGTAACATTCATGCACACAGCACTTGGTGCCCCCCCCTGCTTCCCCTTCCCCCAATACAGAGTTGACCCTTCTCTTTCTTTTTTTTTTTTTTGCGGTACCGGGGATTGAACCCAGGGGTGTTCTACCTCCGCGCTACACCCCAGCCCTATTTTTTATACTTTATTTTGAAATCAGGTCTCACGAAGTTGCGGAGGGCCTCACTAGGTAGAGAGAGACAGGCAGAGAGAGAGAGAGAGAGAGAGCTGAGGCTGGCCACGAACCTGGATCCTCCTGTCTCCGCCTCCCAAAGTACTGGGATTACAAGCGTGCGCCACCACACCCGGCCTGACCCTTCTCTTTCTGTGCCTGGCTAATCTCACTTAACATAATGTTCTCCAGGTCCTTCCATTTTCTTGTAAATGATATTATTTTGTTCTTCTTTATTGCTGAGTACAATTCCATTGTGTGTATTTCCCATAATTTTGTGATCCATTTGTCTGTTGATGGACACCTAGGTTGGTTCCATAATTTGGCTATTGTGAACTGTGCTGCTATGAACATGGGTATGCATAAATTGCTATAGTTCTCTGGTTTCAGTCCCTTTGGTATGATACCCAGTAGTGGTATCGCTGGATCATATGGTGGATCCATTCCCAGTTTTCTGAGGAATGTCCACACTGATCTCCATAGTGGTTGAACTAGTTTGCAATCCCACCAACAGTGCAGAAGAGTTCCTATTTCCCCACATCCTCGCCAACATTTACTGTTGTTTGACTTCTTGATGATTGCCATTCTGATTGGGGTTAGATGAAATCTCAGAGTAGTTTTGATTTGCATCTCCCTGATTGCTAATGATGTTGAACATTTTTTCATGTATCTATTGCCATTTGTATCTCTTCTTTCGTGAAGTGTTCTAAGCACACGTGCACCTGCAGATTCAGATGATAAGGCTCCTCATTCATCACCTTCAGCTTCGACCTACCCGTTCTTTTCTCTATGTCTCTAGCTTAGAGTACACACTTTTCTCTCCTAATCTACTAATTCACAGATCTGCAGAAGAAGGGACACACCTTTCATATGGCATACTGAGTAGAATAAACTGGGAGTTGGGGTTACCACGTCTCTCCCACATGGTGGTTTCTTTGAGAAAAGCATTCCTTTTGGAAGGGCACCTGCCATGTAGCTATCATCTGAAGATTTACTTGCCATGTGAACAAAGGAGTACTTAGTCCAAGTACCATTCATTGTGTCTTTGATTAGGACACTAGGCCAAAGAAATGGGAGATTTTCATCGTGGGGATAGAAAAAGCAACCTCTAAGTTTTGACCTGACAACCTTAAGACTTAGGAAAAAAGTATCGATTTCAACACAATTGTTTTTAATTTGTCATAGGTTACCTCTTGCACCCACGTTTATCATGTGAATTACAAACATGTATCATGACTATTATTTTCAGCATAATTGAACTTTTAAAAACATTTTAGACTAAAGAAATAATTTAATAATTGCTGGCTGCATCTTAAATAAGTATAAAATGATGTCCTCTATTTCTACCCTTTATTAACACAGAAAAGCACAGTTATGTCTTAGTTTATATATTTTATTTCCCTGGTGTTACTGTTAAAATATGTGAAATCTTCCTTGAAACGAACTACAAAAGGGTTTTTTAAAAATAATTGGATGTGTAACGTCCCTGTGTTAGACAACAGGGAAATTTTCAATCATCTTTATCCATTTGGTTGGGAAACTTCTAACTTCCCCTAGAGTCTACCTAACATTGCCTCTTTATTTCTTTTCCCATATATAGTGCTAATGAATTCATGATGGCTTCTCATCCATCTTTTTTTTCTTCTAGCATTGAAGCTGAGGATTTAATGGAATGCAAAATTTAGTATAAATATGATTCATATCTCTATAGCTACATAATGGGAATAATAATATTACCACCTAATCATATGTTTTTAAGATGAGATAATTCATGTAAAGCTCTGAGAACAATCTCTAGCACATAGTCGGTGCTAATGTAAGCTTCTACTATAATGATTTCTAGTTATCTATTATATCTAGAAGAAAATTATTTTTAAAGAATACAAGTGTCTCAAAAATGTAAGTCATGTTATTTATCTTGATTTAACTTCTAATTAAAAAGGCCTAAAACAATGGAGATCCATATCATAGAGTGAAGACAAAAGTCTTAATGCTTTTAAGTGACTGAATATTCTCAATTGCTTAGATGAGTTTTTTACTCTTCTTCTCACCTGTATAACTACTAACACATTCAAACATCATTCAAAGGTACTTCACAATCGGCAGGCTACTCTGATGCTCAGGGGAGCTGTAGTCTCTGCTGAACACATGACACAAGAGAGGGAAAATACTGAACAAACCCTAAGTCGGGTCAGAAATTGGTTCTTTGAAATTAGGTGCCATATTTCCTTTCTTTTCTCTTTTTTTAACGTGCTTTTATTGGTGCATTGGAGTCTCACATCACAATAAATATCTATTTGATGTTAACATACATGCACACAGCTGTTAGTGTCTCCCCCGCCTCCCTCCACCCATATGAAGTACCGAGAATGATGTTGGTATATTCTCACATGTACATATTGTTTATGATAGCAATTCCACAGATTCACTTCTTTCTTGCCCTTCTCCTTCCCTTGTACCACTTCCCTTGCCCCGCTGAGGGTTCTCCATTATCAATCAGCATCCCTTGTGTGTCCCCACTACTCCCTAGGTTGCACATATTAATGAAAACATATGTCCCTTCTTTTTTTGTGATTGGCTGATCTTGCTTAACATAATGTTCTCCAGATCCTTCCATTTTCTTGCAAATGATGTTATTTTGTTCCTCTTTATTGCTGAGTAGAATTCCATTGTGTATATTTCCCACAATTTTGTAATACACTCATCTGTTGATGGACACCTAGGTTGGTTCCATAATTTGGCCACTGTGAATTGTGCTGCTATGAACATGGGTATGCATATATTACTGTAGTTTTCTGGTTTCAATCCCTTTGGTATGATACCCAGTAGTGGTATAGCTGGATCATATGGTGGATCCATTCCCAGTTTTCTGAGGAATCTCCACACTGATCTCCATATTGGTTGAACTAGTTTGCAATCCCACCAACAGTGTAGAAGAGTCCCAATTTCCCCACATCCTCGCCGACATTTGTTGTTGTTTGACTTCTTAATGATTGCCATTCTAATTGGGGGTTAGATGAAATCTCAGAGTGGTTTTGATTTGCATCTCCCTGATTGCTAATGATGTTGAACATTTTTTCATGTATCTATTATGTGCCATATTTCTAAGTAAAAGCTAATCACGAAGGTACTGTTAACAGATTTAGGTGCACTTTTTGCAATAATATTACAATTTAAAGGCAGGTAAAACACACACCTGTATGCACAATATGTATGTATATTTATGATATGTCCATACATCTCTATATTTGCATATGTAAAAAATAAAAAGGAATATACTAAGAGCTAGGTAGTATAAAATCGGTGCTGTGAGAATATCAATAAATTTAATATGATTTTGCAGATATGTACATGCCTTAGTTTGTGATTCAAAAATAATAATAAATAATAAGTCAATTTGCCATCCCCAGCTAAAATTTATACTAAACCCTAAAGGCCTTCAGGTCCCAAGTAACGTGGCTTTGTTTTAATCTTGAAAATAGTATTAACTATATTTAGTAACAGCATTTGTTTTTTAGAACTATTAGTCCTAATTCAGATTCAATTATCTGATTGAAAATGAAAATCACTTTAAAGTAGAGAGCTATTTCAGCAATTAGGAAGAAAAGATTAAATTTATTATAGCTCGTTATTTTTATTATTACCATTTGTATCAGAAATATTTACTGTTTTTAAATGGAATCAACATTTATTTTTGAGCTCACTAAAGTCAAACCAAATTTATTAAAGACTTATTTTTTTTTACAAAATATGATTAGTGCAATGAGGATAAGATAAAAAAAAAGAAAGAGAACAGTATTTCTTCTTCCTAGGAAACTGTGGAATAAAATAGACATATGTTAGTATTTCCTATACGAAATAGTAAGTTTTGTAACTACAATTCAAGTCGTATAAAAGCAAAGAGAGCAATATAAACTGGATCTAATTAAAATGCTATAATTTGTATCCTATTGTCTATATACACTTCTATTTTATGACCTATTAAGTATTTTACTCTTTTTATGCAGATTTTTTTCTGTTTTCTTTAGAAGTTAGATCTCTCCTAGTGGAGAGATGCAGATAAAAGGTTTTCTAATGTCATTGTTAATGTGTTTGTATCACTGTGAGGACTGTGGTTATCTGCCTTTTGAGAGACTGTATCGCTTGTGAGATGAGGGCGGTGAATGATCAGGACCTGCCTTTCTCTTCAAGTTTTCTTGAACAGGCTGTGGTGTGGATAGGGGAAGCCAGTTATTTGCTTTTCTAGAAGTCAAGGATTTGTCCCAGTTTAAAGGAATAAAACAAATTGTTATAGTTAGTTATAAGATGTTCCCTAAAGAGCTCATTTATTAATGTTTGGAGCTGATATAATTGAGTCATGAGGGTTGTAATCCCAGCAGTAGATAAATCCATGGTGAACCAGGACAGAGGCTGGAGGTGGGTCCCTGGGGATGTGACCATGGGATTATAAATGATTCCTCCTCCCTCTGCTTGCTGTCTTGCTTCCGGCCTCCATGATGTGAGGAGCACAGCCCATGTGCTTGCCCTCTCTCCACCTCCAACCACCATGCCCTGAGATCCGCCATCCCTGGCCTCACATGGACCGAACACAAAACCATAAGAAAATAAATCTTCTTTCCTCTAAACTACACGGTCAGGGGTTAGGCCTTTAGATTATGGCTGTAGGAATGCTAACCAGAACATAAATTAATGTATCACTTCCACATTGAATATATTTTCTATAGCATTTCTTCCCAATCCCCATAAAAACTTGAACTAAGTGTTAATCCTCAGAACTCATGTTTTTACCTCAATAGGCATGTTTGGCCATAATCTATTTACTCTGTTTTTCCACAGTGTATCTACAACTTTTATAGTGTTATCATTATTTTTACCTTATATTGCCACATGACTCAACATGTTCCTTTATCTAACAGTTACTTGTTTAATTATAAACAAAGTTATGTACATGTAATTTTTTAAAAAAAATCCTAAAAGGCAAATATAGATGTTACCCCTCTCCATTTATATTACTGCTTTTCAGAAACATCTCATTATTTTTCTCTTGAGTTTCTTTGACATTGTTTTCATTTTTTCTATGTCTGTAGTTAGAGTGTAAATAACATGCTTATTCTATTTTTATGCTAAACTCTGATTTTCTTTTATGAGAAATGAGGGTTAAAAGATTATCTGGTAGATGAGGATTCACATCAAACCACTCTCCTCTTACGCTCCAGCTTTAGAAATATTAATTTTAAATGTCTCTCCTTGTTAGACCTATCATTTTAAGTAGAACTTCCAGGCTGGTAGGCTTGCTGCACTATTGACTCATCAGATCCTGGGGCTCCCTGGTCTGGCCTGGTTATTGGGGTCCTGAGATTTCCTTCTGCAGTGAGTGTACAGACTCCTCCCTCAACCCAGGTAATGTTTTGGATGCTATGATGTAGACTTCTTTCAAATATTGCTCTAAATATTCCTCACCAAATATATTGTCTTTTGACTTCCAGCTCCATCTTCTCAACTTCTGTTGCCCCTAAATGTTTTTGTGTTGTCAAGGTTAATAATACTTGCATCTATTTCTGTATGCATAATTAAATATGTACTGTTTCGAGATTGATTCCATAGGTCTAGCATCATTTTAAACAGTGTTTACATCACTCACTGTATTATTCCAATAATTTTGTGTGCAGAGGGAAGTATTCTGTGAATTTATCATCTGTCGAGTGCAGCCCACTCTTCCTGCCTTCTTTTTCCATATTGCTTTGATTGGATTTTCTATGTACTTAATTTCTTCCAACATATCATATATATTTATAGTATCTGGGCATGACTTTTTTATACCTAAAGACAAATATCCCTCTGAAATACTAAAAATAATTATTACAAAGAAGGCAGAATAGGAAGGGAAAACCAGGCTGGATGGATATCAAAAAAATAGCAAGATTATATACTTAAAGCCAGATATGTCAGTGGCTATTAGAACTCAAGAAAATCATTAAGTATATTAGTTAAAAGATAGTATTTTCATATGATAAACAATAAAATTGCCTCCAAGTGCTTTATATAATAGACATATGTAAACATAAGAATTCAGAAAGTTGGAAGTAAAAGAAAGAAGATATACCATGCAAACACCAATATATGAATTGTGTTAAAGAGAAAGAAAATAAAATTTACATTAAAATGCTTTCCTAGAATTTAGCGGGGATATATAATAATGGTTTAATTTTAATTAAGCAATAAAACAAATTTGCAAGGATAAAGTTCAGCAAAACCTTATCAGTACTTGACGGACCCAACACACACAGAAAATCAGTACACAATAGAAGATTTGAGTGGTATGATAACAAACCAACGTAACTGTCACTGTCAGAATACTAGAATCCACAACTATAGAGTTATAATTATACAACACTCAGGAAATTTTTAAAATGTTCATATGTAGCTGGATGTGATGGTGTACAGTTGTAATCCCAGTACTTGGGAGGCTGAGACAGAAAGATCGCAAGTTTAAGGCCAGCCTCAGCAACTTAGTGAGGCCTTGTTTCAAAATAAAAAATAGAATAGGGCTGGGGATAGAGCTCAGAGGTAGTGTCCTTGAGGTCAATCTCCACTACTAAAAAAATAAAAATAAAAGCCGGGAGTGGCGGCGCACGCTTGTAATCCCAGTACTTGGGAGGCTGAGACCGGAGGATACGGGTTCGCGGCCAGCCTCAGCTACTTAGTGAGGCACTCTGCAACTTCGTGAGACCTGGTTTCAAAATAAAGGATAAAAAATAGGGCCGGAGGTGTAGCTCAGAGGTAGAACGCCCCTGGGTTCAATCCCCGGTACCGCAAAAAAAAAAAATAAATAAATAAATTATCATATCTTTATGCCTAGGACAGAACCTAAAAAATTTCAAGTAATTTGCATTATATAGGATATCTTTACTGACAACAGAAAATTGCAATTAGATATCAGTTATAACAAAAAACTAAGGAAGTCCAAATATCAAAGGCAATTATGAGATACTTCTTGATATAAGCCACTGATTAAAAAATAAATTTTGAGCCGGGCATGGTGGCGCACGCTTCTAATCCCAGTACTTGGGAGGCAGAGACCAGAGGATCTGGGTTCGAGGCCAGCCTCAGCTACTTAGTGAGGCCCTCCACAACTCAGTGAGACTCTGTTTCAAAATAAAGGATAAAAAATAGGGCCAGTGGTGTAGCTCGGAGGTAGAATGCCCCTGGGTTCAATCCCCAGTACCACAATAAATAAATAAATAAATAAAATAAATTTTGAAAGTATTTTAAGCTGAATGATAATACTTGTGGGATATTGCTAAAATAAGACATGAAGGGGAATATATAGACCTGAATAAAGTCATTAGAACAGATATTAAGAATATTAATCATAAAACTCCAAAAAGCAGAGAAAAATATTACATTACTCAAAAAGCATATGGATAAAAATTAAAATAATTGTAAAATAGTGAAGAGTAGTATTCATCTTGGGGAAGGAATCTGCCCCTGAATCCTAACATAAGCCTTTTTCTTAAGCTCGCTGGGTAGGGATGTGTTCGCACAGCGCCCCATGAGATCCCACGAAGTTCAGGAGACTCACTCCCTTGCTAATATTTATTTTTTTGTAGTATAATGTCTACCATTTTACAGTGAAATGCTTTATCCCTGACAATTTCTTAATCATGAAGTATGCTCTTTGAAATTAATGTAGCTACTCCAGATTTCTTTTAATTACTTTTAACATCATCTATTTTATCTTTCTACATTTAATCTATTCTTGTGTTTATATTTAAGTGAGTTTCTTGTAGACAACATGTGGTTGGGTCTTATTTTTCTCTACTCTGTCAGTCTCTATTTTTAATTGGTATATTTACACCATTATGTTTAAAATGGATATTTATATAGATAGATTAATACCTACCATATTTGTTAGTATTTTTCATTTGTTGCTCTAGTTCTTTATTTTTTTATCTTGCCCTATTGCAGTAACTTTTCTGGTTTTAACTAAGCATTTTATATGGTTCTATGTCCTCTCCTTTCTATCATATCAATTTTATATTTATTTGAGAAATATAGCATTTAACATAAGGATTGAAATATATATTTACAAATAATATAGTTTGATTCAAATAATACTGCAGTGCTTCGCTAGAATTTGGCTACTTTATAACAGAGTATCACCAATTTTTCCCCTTTACCAATTCTTTATAATACTGCTATAAATAATTTAACTTATCCATAAATTATCATTACTGAATACATTGTTGTTGCTATTATTATTTTGAACAGTATCCTATTAGAATAATTAAGAATATAAAGGCAAGCCGGGTGTGGTGGCGCACGCTTGAATCCCAGTACTTTGGGAGGCGGAGACCGGAGGATCTGGGTTCGCGGCCAGCCTCAGCTCTCTCGCTCTCTCTCTCTCTCTCTCTGTCTGTCTCTGTCTCTGTCTCTCTCTCTCTCTCTCTCCTTAGTGAGGTCCTCTGCAACTTCGTGAGACCCGGTTTCAAAAATAAAGTATAAAAAATAGGGCCGGGGACATAGCGCGGAGGTAGAACGCCCCTGCGTTCAATCCCCGGTACCGCAACAACAAAAAAAAGAATATAAAGGCAAAATATTTTTTTACCTTTATTAATTCTTTCTCTATTTTTGTTTTTTGTATGGATTCAAATTTCTGCCCTGTATTATTTTTCTTCTCTTCAAAGAACTTAGCATTTTTTGAAGGTATGTGTTTTGGTAACAAATTTCCTTGGTTTGGTTTGCCTGAGAAAGTTTCTATTTCACCTCATTTTATGAATGATTTTTTTTTATACCGAACTCTGGGTTGAGTTTTCTTTCCCAACCCTTTAAATATTTCAGTCCATCTTCTTTCTTTCATGGTATCAAAAGAGAAGTCGTATGTAATTCATATCCTTGCCCCTCTGCAGATTTTTTTTCTTTCCATCTGACTTCCTTCTTAATTTTTGTGGTTATCTTTTATTTTCTGTAGTTGGAATATGATATGTACCTGTAGATTTTAAAATTTATTCTACATTGTATTATCTGAGATTTCTGGATCTGTGCTTTGGTTTCTATCATTCAATTTGTATAATTCTCATTCATTATTTCTTCTGTTTCTATTTACTTTGTCTTCTTCTGTTATTCACATTGCAGCTAAGTTACACATTTTGCAACTGGCATACAGTTCTTGAATGATCTAATCTGTTTACTTCCATTCCTTTTACCCTTTGTAATTTGGATTTGGAAGTTTCCATTGGCATACTTTCAATGTCACTGATGTACTGATGAGCCAATAAAAGGTATTCTTTATTTTTGCTATAGTAGTTTTTATTTTTAATGTTCCCTTTTGATTGTTTCTATTTCCATCTCTTTTCTATCATTTCACCTGTTTCTAAATACTGACTACTTTTTTCTTTTAGAGCTCTTCTCTTAATATATCACTCATAGTTCAAATTTCCTGTCTGATGACTCTGAAATTTCTGCCATATCTGACTTTAGTTCTTATGCTAGCTTTGTCACTTCATACCATTTGTTCTTGACTTGTAGCAAACTTTGTATTTTTAAAAATTAAAAGTCAGACATAATGTATTTGATTATGAGAACTGAATTAGATAGACCTTTAACAAAAGATATCATGTTAGCCTGTCTAGGAATTAGGCTGTTTAATGTCTTCTATTGCTGTATGTGTCCAAGATTTTAGTTCCTCTAGTATCCTTGTTTTATCCTCCCTGTTTTCTCCAGCTTTCCCTAGAAAATCCTTCTTAAATAGAGTGTGTCTTATAGATCTCTTGTCATGATTCAATGTTTTTTTTTGGGGGGGGAGGTACTGGGGATTGAACCCAGGGGCATTCTACCTCTTACCTACACCTCATCCCTATTTTATTTCATTTTATTTTATTTTGAAACAGGGTCTCACTAAATTGCAGAGGGCCTCACTAAGCAGCTGAGTCTGGCTGCAAACCTGTGATCCTCCTGTCTCATCCTCCCAAGTACTGGGATGACAAGTGTGCGCCACTATGCCTGACTTAATGTTATTTTAATGGTACCCTGTTAATGAGATAGTAAAGTACTGGGGAAGGCATGTGGTCTGAAATCTTATAACTTAAGTTCTTTCTTTCTTTCTTTCTTTCTTTCTTTCTTTCTTTCTTTCTTTCTCTTTCTTCTTTCTTTCATGTGTTAGAGTCTGGGTTATACCCATCAAAGGATGTCTTAACCTTTTTACCTTTTTCTGTCCTTATGTGAGTCCCCAAGTCTTGACTGAGCTGGAGCTGTCTAATTGTCCTTCCTATGTATAAGACAAGGCTCTGTAGAAAGTGCTTTTCCTTGAGGGCAAGCTTTTGTTATGAAAAACAGAATACTTTGGGCATATTTTAAAATGGTTATGTTTCCCCTCTCCCTGCCTGAAACCAAAGGAGACTGTATTTTTTTTTCTGTTCTTCACTGTGGAAATTTGATGGGGTCCCTGGAGGTAAAACTCATGAAAGTACAGGGATCCGTGGAGTTTTTAACTCTCAAGCTGGCCCACACTCAGCCCCAGCAATTCCTTAATTACCTTTTAAGTGCTTACCTCCCAGTTATTTGTCCGGCAACTTCTGCTCCTGGTACTTTGCTGTTTTCTTTATTTGCCTGTCTCTTCAGTTTTCACAGAAGTGGTTTGCCCTTTGACCTCAATTATCTGATGTATCTATGAAGAGTTGCTTATTTTTAGTTTATTCAGCTTTTTTCTTGTTGTGAGGACTAGAATGATGTCTCTCTCTGTCTTCTCTCTCTCTCTCTCTCTCTCTCTCTTTCTTTCTTTCTCTCTCTCTCTATTTCTCTCAGAGAGAAAACTAGAAATCCCATTAGCACACTTTTTAAAAATAACTGTCCTTTCTAATTCTGAAAAAAAGGATAGCATGCTATTTCAATTTCTAATAATCAAAAAACTAGAAGTAACAATGCCAAAGGGCATACTGAAGTTTCAAGGAGCTTGTAACGTGCTAGAAACATACCCCCCAAAACTAAGATAAATGTAAGAAATGAACAACATACAGGTGACGGGCTGTTGGAGTACATGGTATGTGGGGCACCAACATAAGCAATTTTCTAGGAAGGAGAACTTTTGGACTCATTCTTTTGTAGTGCTGAGCAGGCTTCCAAGTGAGCACATTTAACTGTTTTCCAAAATCTGAGCCTATACTTCTTCTGAGAGGTTTGAACTAAATATACACATGGTGGAGTAAACAGGATATGAAAGGCTGTTAGACACTGGGGGGTTAAGAAAACCACCTAAGGAAGCAAAAGAAGACTGAACTCTAGGGCATTCCTAAATTCACAACGGGGGAAGAGGAGAAAGTTTCTGGGAGGACACTGTGTAGTAACAGCCAGTGAGATAGGAAGAAAGAAGCGTGCAAACGTGAAGGAACTTTATGAAAAAAAGCCACCTGTGCCCAATGCTAGGTAAAGTGAGGTCTGAGAATTGGCTCTGGGGTGTAAGAAATAGACTCATCATCATCTTTGCCTCCCAACCCAGTTTCTGAAACACACACATTAAAAAAAATGCTTGCTGAAGAATTCAAATTTGCTGTTAAATTGCAAATTTAATAGGTTACTTTCCTTTTTCCCTTCTTTATAATTTCTCATTAAGGAATTACACTTACCACCACAGTCCTCTAAACACCTTTTGATTCCAAGCGCTAACTTGGGGAGTCCATCTGCTGTCGCAGCTCTATGGTGTTAAAGTAAAACTGGCAGAAGAACTGACGCGCACAGAGGCACATCCTGTATAATGCGCTTTTCTTCCACTTTGGCAAAAATAGAATCTAAACTTTGGCAGGAAACGAAAGGAATTTTGCATGTTGGTTAGCATTTGTGTTTTGTACCTCAAAATATAAAATGGAATGCCCCAAGGTGTATGTTGGAGGGTAAAATACATGGCGACACAGTCGATATCTTCTTAATGTGTTAATTAGATATAAAGAAAGAATGAATCTGAAATTTTCTTGTACTGCCATCAACATTAAAATATGTGAAAGGCATGTATATAGATAACCCTCAAAATAATTAAAAACATAGGATTATATAAATGTACAATTGGAAGGAATGTGAGGAAGCATTTAAATGGACACACATTTCTCTTCTTATATAAATCAAGGTAACTGTTGTTCCAAATGAATTTTCCAAATAACTATAACATGGTTCTAAGCGCAATTAAAAATAATTTTCAGGTACTCTGGTAAAAAATACTAGAAACTTAAAGCCCTCAATACAGTCTTCCAAACCTTTACTGAATTAATAAAGCAAAAGAGAAAAAACAAATACTGATAACTAAGATTTACAGATAAAATAGCATCAAAATGTAGTCAGGAGTACCTATTAAGAAAAACAGAGCTGAGCCGGGCATGATGGTGCACACCCCTAATCTCAGAACTTGGGAGGCAGAAACAAAAGGATCCCAGGTTTGAGACTGGCCTCAGCAACTTAGCAAGATGCTCAGCAACCTAGCAAGACCCTGTTTCAAAATAAAAAATAAAAGTCAGACTGGGATGTAACTCAGACGTAGATGCCCCTGGGTTCCATCCTTGACCTTCACAGGTCATTATTTCTGGCATTCTTCTCATGAAACACAAAACCCTCTGGAACAAAAAGTGTCCATCTCCCATTGTTCTTCGAATGATTCAGAGGATCAAGTCTTATATCTACCAGAAAACTGGAGAGCTCTCTTCCTATTTACCAAAAGTTAGGATCAATATCTCTGCAGGTAGAAATTAAAAATATACTTCTCTTCTGAAGTTTCTGATTCATTATATCTGGAGTTGGCTAATACATATAATTTAGAGGTAAAATAAAAAAAAACAAAGTACCTTCAATTGAAATTCTGTTATGTGTATTGAGTTAAAATTTCCATCCTATCTCTTTAAAATGGCAGGAAATGAAAGTACTTTTGCAGGTTGGTTAGCGTTTGTGCTTCTTACCTCAAAATATAAAGTAAGGGTCATCAGAATACTGACCTATGCCACCATATTCCTATATTGTGACAGAGACTGTAAAAAAAAACTCGGTGGGAAGTATGATTGTAACATGAGAGATTGTGGATCAATGAAGCAGAAGGAAAGACCAACAATCCCTAGAGAGAGCTTTAATTTTTCATAAATTCAATTAAAGCAGTTTAGAAGCAGAACAGGCCCAGGAGAGAGAGCCACGGTGGCCCTTGGTATAGCAGGGGTGTTCTAAGTTGAAAGTCTTCTACTGGAGCAGAAGGAATCTGAGATCTCTGCATATCGATCTGCTCTCCACAGGATCTTATAAGAAGGGGATTAGATCTGCACAAAAGGCCAAGAGACAGCAAGGAAAACCATGCAAGTTGACAAGGGCTGGTCAAGAAAGAAACTTGCCCATCAACAAACAAAAGCACAGGCCCAGAAAAGTTTCACTAGTTATCATCCAGACAAATGGGAGGAAGACGATTCCTTTGAAATATATCAGGTGCATCATGTAGATGAAAATTTCACAAGAATATTTGACATCCTTACAGTGCATAGTGTGTAAAGCGTGCATATAGATTCTGCTATAGAAACCCAGCGAAGCAATGGACGAGATGGAAAGACATTTGGATAGATAAGAAAACACTGCAAGGAAACCCTGGGGTTTCTCCTCTGTTATTTACAGTCCCTGTGTTTCCCAATTTCTCCCTAGCTTCCACGTATGAAAGAAAGCATTTGGCCCTTCACTTCCTGATACTGGCTAATATTATGCTAATCTTGCTTAGCATAATATTCTCCAGTTCCATCCATTTTTTCCACAAATGTCATAATTTTGTTTTTCTTGATAGCTGAATAAAATTCCATTGTGTGTGTATCTCCTATAGTTTTTTAATCCCTGAGAGAAAGCTAGAGAGAAATTAGGAAACAAAAGGGACTTCAGATATATGAGGAGAGATATTAGAAGAATAGCAGAAGGGGACTTGGGGAGGGTAGTGAGAGGGGAAAAGGGAGACTTGATGAAGGAAATAGTTCAATAATGCTACGTTCATATATGAAGTTACCAATACCAATTTCAATATTATATACAGGGAGGGGAAGAGAGCAGGGTAGGAACCCAATAGAAACACACCAAGTGCTGTGTGCATGAACGTTTCTATTATCCTCATTATGATGTATAATTACAATACACCCCCAATATAAAAAGAAAAATCAATATATTGCAATAATAAAGATACAATACTAGAATTAAAATTTATCTTAATGGTGATAAGAAAAATTAAACCTGTACAATACTAATATAATAGGTAACATGAAGGATGAACTCATAATGCTATCCAAAATCACAGATGAAAATGACCAAGAAAAAGAAATACTGAGAATCGAGGTCATGACTAAGAGAAAAGACAATATAGCGACTATATATGAAAAGTCTTACTTACTAACTACATTTTTTTTTTTTTTGCGGTACCGGGGATTGAACGCAGGGGCGTTCTACCTCCGCGCTATGCCCCCCACCCTATTTTTTTATACTTTATTTTGAAACCAGGTCTCACAAAGTTGCGGAGGGCCTCACTAAGGAGGGAAAGAGAGAGAGAGAGAGAGAGAGAGAGAGAGAACGCAAGAGAGCTGAGCTGAGGCTGGCCGCGAACCCGGATCCTCCGGTCTCCACCTCCCAAAGTACTGGGATTACAAGCGTGCGCCACCATGCCCAGCCTACGAACTACATTTTAAAAATTTTAAACTTTTATTTTTCTTTTCAGTTCATTCTGTTGTACCTTCTGGAGTTACTAGTCCTGTTTGACAGAGGTCATGGTATTTTATTTTGTTCAAAGGATAAGCATAAACATTTCCAATTTCTCTAAACTAAATTATTGAGCAAATATTTTTTCCAAGAGTTGCTTCACTTTTAAACCTTCAAATTTGTTGAGGTTTAGTTTTATTTTATGGGCAACTTTCCCACAGGCATTATGTATTTGTTTGCTTGTTTGTTATCTGTTTTTGCAATGTAGAAGCATCATCTACTGAAAACAAAGTCTTAACAAATAACAGCAGTGACCAGATATTCCCTCTGTACTGCTACTCGAGAGAGTGAGTAGCTGCCTATGTCCAGGGTTGAGTGTATATTTAACTAAATGCCTTTTTTTTTTTTTGCAGTACCAGGGATTGAACCCAGGGGCGTTCTACCTCCGCACTACACCCCCGGCCCTATTTTTTTATACTTTATTTTGAAACCAGGTCTCACGAAGTTGCGGAGGGCCTCACTAGGTAGAGAGAGAGAGAGAGAGAGAGAGAGAGAGAGCTAGCTGAGGCTGGCCACGAACCCGGATCTTCCGGTCTCTGCCTCCCAACGTACTGGGATTACAAGCATGCCCACCACGCCTGGCAAACTAAATGCCTTTTAATCTCTATTTTACTAACATTTTCTTAGGAAGAATACATTTTATGAAACAACTTTCAACATCTAGAAAGGTGATCATATGGATTCATTATTTAACATGATTAAATTATGTGCTTCCATATGCTAATTCAGCACACGCCCCCCCATTTAATGTTATTTACTCATGGCATTTTCTTCATCCAGACTATAAAGCATTGGATAATTTTATATATTGGATGCTTTAATAGCATCTTTATTTGATTATCTGTAGTTTTTTTTTGTGATACTGGGGATTGAACCCAGAGGGGTTCTACCTATGAACTACACCCCCGGCCCTATTTTTTATACTTTATTTTGAAACCGGGTCTCACGAAGTTGCAGAGGGCCTCACTAAGTAGAGAGAGGGAGAGAGAGAGAGAGAGAGAGAGAGAGAGAGAGAGAGAGACATGAAGAGAGAAAGATAGAGAAAGCTGAGGCTGGCCGCCAACCCGGATCCTCTGGTCTCTGCCTCCCAAAGTACTGGGATTACAAGCATGCGCCACCACGCCCAGCTGTAGTTTTTTTCTATGTATTATTTTTTCTGCTTTCATGGTGACAAAGGAAGTTTTGGCATATACTGTTTATTCCCAACACAGTTCTCCACAATTTCATAACTCTTCATATTCTGGGAATTAAAAAGGCTTAGGTATGTTTGATTCTTCCCCAAAAGAGGGAGGTAATTAATTTGTATATGTATCATGGATGTTTGTCTTTAAGCTACCTCTGTTGCAAAGCATTTATTTGTCTGAAATTCCTTTCAATCACACATTCTCAATATTTCCTTTCTTTATAGGGTGAGTATACAGAATGGATACAAGTTTCCTGTACTTGTAAATGTCTTTGATTATTTATTTCATAATTACATATGCCTGTGTTTGTGGTGGGAGAAGAAAATGGACAAAGTACTGGAGATCAACCGGGTATCTTCAGTTATCTTTAATTTTAGGAAATTTTGTTCAATTTTGTGATCATGGAATTTTTAATTTTTTTACTTAGTAAATTAAACCTATTAAACTTATTTATCATACTTAATACTTTGAAAATACGTTACTTTCATTAAATTCTAATCTTGTATTTCAAAGTATTTCAAACTCCAGAGCTAATTATCAGAAATATCTCAGATACTTCTTTTTAGTTTTTCAAGACCTAGGTAAAATAATCTGATAGTATTGTCTAGGGTCAAGTATTGTAGAAAATCATCTGAAGAAAATATCCTTTTCAGGCTGAACAAATTGTTTACACTTTTACTTTTAATTCACACCTTTTTCTATGTGGGTTAAAATCCCGGATTCAGAGTTCTGTGATCTTTGACAAGTTATTTAGCTTCTCAATATCTTATTTTTTTTCACTTGCAAAGTGAGAAAGCCATAATTTCTATTGTACATGAATTCTATTAATATTAAATGATATACCTAAAATTCTCAGAAAATATATGTCATATAATAAGCACTCAAGTAGTATTCACTTATTGTTTTTTCTTTTTTTTTTGCGATACCGGGGATTGAATGCAGGGTCGTTCTACCTCCGCGCTACGCCCCCGGCCCTATTTTTTATACTTTATTTTGAAACCGGGTC
>PVJS01003471.1:0-22718 GCA_004027185.1 Glis glis | reverse complement strand
TGCAGTAGACATTTTGGTGACTGTTGACAACTGCACCCACTCTTCCCGGTTTCTTCTGTGACTCAACCCCTCCATCCACATAGGCAATATTTCTGTATGCTCCCATATGCTTGGGTTTTAAGAGTGGAGCTCTTTATATGACTATTCTTCCTCATACCTCATGTAACAGCCATAATAAATGGTCGTGGGGACCCTGGATTTCTCAGAGTACTCTGCTTTTATTTTATTAGTATTTCTTTTATAAATGGTATATGCCTTAGGCTGGAACGCCCTTACTTTCTCCCTTAAACACAACAGTTCTTCCCAGTTAGAATCTTTTCCTTTAAAACTAGTTTAGGCATCTCCATCCTATGAGAGATGTCCCCTATCATCTCAAGTAAGGTCGATCATTTCTTCGTTACTTTTTGCCATTTTATGTGAATTATGTGTAAACCAAATATCATGGTATTGCTAGACTAAAGAATCCAGCTTACATATTTAAAGTTAGGGATGCCTTAGGCGGTTGGGCAGCTCTAACAAAAATACTATAAACTGGGTGGCTTCTAAACCACAGAAATTTATTTCTTATGGTTCTGGAAGTTGGACAGTCCAAGATCAAGGTACCAGAATATGAGCTGTTTGGTGCCAGATCTTTTATTTCACATGGTGGAAAGGTGAATGAGCTCCCTCAGACCTCTTTTCATTTACAGGATCACAGTCCTATTCAAGATCTAATTATCTTCTCCAAATCCCTATCCCCAAATAGCAGGACATTGGGCCTTAGGTTTCAACACATACCTTTGGGGGAGGGAGTCATTCGGTCTACAGCAGGGACCAGTACTGAAGTACTCCCATGCACCACCAGGTGTCTACCACACAGCTGGTAATTAAAAATATGTGTTGAGTTTAACTGGATAAAATTTGGGGTGTATTCAATTTGTAATAAATTCTAAGATATAACGTTTGTTATTTTTTTTCCTTTGGCCCACCAAACTTACCAGGGAGACTTAGTAGGAAATTACAGTAATTTAGCACAAATTATTCTTCCCATATTTTTATTATCCCCTCATTGGATAAGAATGTTACCTATTTGGGGTGTCTGGATAAAAATTTCTGATTTCTTTTCATTTTCCATTTCAAAGAACTATTCAAAGTTAGAAGGACTGGCATTAATTGCGATTTTGCTTCCTCGTTACTGGGACTTGTGAACATTTTCATCCTCTAAAATGTCGTAACTCTGGCCTCGCCGCTCTTTTGTGAGATTATTTGTGACCATATGTGTGAATTTATTTTGTGCTTTAAACTTACAAAGTTGTTTTTTTTTAGACTCTACAATTCTTTCTTCTTTATTGAAAATAACATTGATAGTTCTGTGATGACTATATTTCATTTCTTCCTATCCTTGGTGTTAGTCTTTGACAATATTTCATATTCTGACACACTAATTTTCAAGGCTCACCTATGTCTTTCTTGGTACACAATCTACCTTGTATGCTTGCCAAAGATCAATGCAAGGTTCTCCTCTTTGGAAAATTTTGTTTTAGTTTTATATCTCCAACAAAGAAAAATTCTGAGGAAAGTTTAGACTAGATCTACGAATTCTCCCCTAAGATGGCTAGGCACTTTCAATTGGAATCTCATAGCTTCCTTTCTGTATCTTTTGTAATTTTTTCTTATAAATAAAGAAATGATTATTCCACAACTTAAAAATACAATTTCCATTTCCGTTTTTTGTTTTTTCAATGTCCTTGTGCTCATTAGAAACCCACTGAGCTTCTTCCCACTATTTTTCTTTGGATAAGTAGATAACCTATTGTGTGTCAAAGTTTATATCATACATGCATGATTTTTTTCAAAGGTTTTCCATGATTGCCCTAAAATAGTAAAATTTAGTCATAGCATTTTTGTGGACTTTCTTTTTATATTTCCAGTTATATTTGTCTTGATTATTGGATCAAAGTGCCAACAGGAAAAAATGAAGAAAAATTAGACATAAAATATTCAAAGTTTATCTCAGTAGTAATGAATAAACTGATTACAGAACTGCTGAGCCAAAATCTGGAGGTAAAGTTTAGATCATATATGTGACATCAAGGTTCAAACTAAGACAAAAATTGAGGAATTTTAAGAAACCCTCTTCACAATAAATAGGGAATAAAATGTTCCCTCTCCATTAAGTATGAACAAACATTGTATACTCTCATTTTTTTTTCCAATTTTAGAGCCACTGGCTAATTTTGTCTAGAAGCTGAGCAGAGTAGGTGAAGTAAGAACAAACTAACAACTAACTAACTAACTAACTAACTATCCAACTGCAAATCTGTGGCTTTTACACTGATTTGTCTATAGGGTGTGCATAACTTGAGTAGGTCAGATAAACCCAAAGCTATGAATTTGGTTTGAGGTGTTTTCCAGTTGGTAGTAACCCGGTGGCTAGAAGTAAATATAATTCCTCTATAGTAAAAAATATGGTCTTCCTAGATATTGGGTAATTCCCACAAATAATATATACATGGAAAAGATCAGCATGAGGTTCTGCAATACAAAAGAGGACACAAAGTTTAAGAATAAAAAAAACAGGTTGTGGATGAAAATAGGAACTGATTAAAAATGCTTATTCAAATTAAAAGAAAGAAGAAAAGGATGGGACAATTAATTTAAAAAAGTTGAGAAATAGTTCAATATAAGCCAACTGTTTAAAATCAAAATTTCAGGAATGATTGCATTCAATGCGAATGGAATAAATGTCACAGTTTAATGGCAAGCATTGTTACATGGGTGAAAACAATACCAACTCTACCCTGCTTACAAGACACACATCTAAGATACAGACAACAAAGACGTGAGCAGTGGCACATGCCTGTAATCCCTGAACTTGGGTGGCTGAGACAGGAGGGCCACAGGTTCTTAGCCAGTCTCAACAACTTAGTGAGACCCTCAGCAACTTAGTGAAACCCAGTTTCGAAATAAAAAATAAAAAATAAAAAGGGCTGGGGTGTCACTCAGAGGGAGAATACACTTGGGTTCAATCCTGAGTACCGAAACATAAAATAAAATGTAGAATATAAAACAGGTGAGGATAATGGGATTAAAAATATTGAAAAAATTGTATTTTCAAGCACACATGAATGATGTACCAAAAGCTACACATATATGAGGGTAGAGGACCACCGGAACCCACATATCATTCTAGTGATACTGTCACTCAAGTTTACCACTTTGGAAAATTGATGGGCATTATCAAGTTTACTCGCCGTTTTTCATGCCTAGGGCCCAATAATTATATTCGTACATATGTACACTAGTAAAACCCATTTGTTCATGCATCTGGGTCCTTCCATAAGAGCCACCTCAGCAGCTGTAATACAAACGCTAAACACCTCAAACATCCATCAACCGTTGAATGGAAAAATGAATGATAGCATACTTATGTAATGGAATATTAAACAATGGAACGGAGCAAAGTATAGCTTCAGTGTATGTGTTTTACAATCACACGTTGAGGGAGAAAAACAAAAATTTAAAAATCAAACATCGTAAGCTGTGATGCTGTGGGTATGAAATTCAAGAGAAGGAAAACCAAACAGGGTACCGACTACTGTGGCCGGGAGGGTCAGAGCTGGCCTGTGATCTGCTCTGCAAGTTATTTCATCGGAGAACAGATACCCTCCTTCTTTTACACATTGTCTAAGGCTATTTGGGGGCTACAATGGCAGATCGGAGTCGTTGTGACAGAGACCGGGTTGGCTGCAAAGGCTAAAATATTTACTATGCGTCCTTTATGGAAAATGTTTGTCAAGCCCTGAAATAAACTATCATTTAGGGGTGAATGGATAAGGGCTCAGACTTCAAGGAAAAGATAACACCGAAGTAAATTTAATTTTTATTTCAGGCGTTGGAAGAAAGGGATGGTGATCAGAAAGGGACACAAAGGAGGCTCCCGCGCCATTTCTTTACACTTGTGATTGCTTCATGTGTATTCACACTGAAAATAGTCATTCAAATGTGTATATATGTGTTTACACATTTACCAATTCCATATTTTAAAAATGTTTAAAAATAAAATAAACCGGGCGTGGTGGCGCACACTTGTAATCCCAGTACTTGGGAGGCTGAGACAGGAGGATTGCGGGTTCAAAGCCAGCCTCGGCAACGTAGGCTCTGAGCAACTGAGTGAGACCCTGTTTCCAAATAAGAAATAAAATCAGGCTGGGGATGTAGCTTGGAGGTAGAATGCCTCTGGGTTCAATCCCCGGTACCAAAATAAATAAATAAATAAATAAATAAATAAAACAAAACAAAATTTAAAAAGAACAACAACAAAAAAAACACCATGTGCTAGAGATTTTCTTAAACATATAACCCTAAATTTCATTACATTGTTACTGATTTTCCTGATTCTACTGCCCAAATTCTGCAACTTCCATGAATTCTTCTTTCTTTTTTTTTGGGGGGGGATACTGGGGATTGAACCCAGGGGCATTCTACCTCAGAGCTACATCCTCAGCTGTATTTTTTATTCTTGATTTTGAAACAGGGTCTCACTAAGTTGTGGAGGGCCTCACTAAGTAGCTGAGGCTGGCCGCGAACCTGGATCCTCTGGTCTCAGCCTCCCAAGTACTGGGATTATAAGTGTGCGCCACCACACCCGGCTATGAATTCTTCTTTCTAAAGGTGAAGAAAGATACCACTTCCAATCGGCTTTAACTTCTCATCCAATAAAGCATATGCCTACCAGAAATTGGGTCCTTTGCGACCTATTAGAGATATTTATATTTAGTGAAGATCCTTAAGGTTAAAACTCACCTTCTGTTCATTTTTCTATCCTGTACCCTGCCTAGAAAATATTAGTAAGTATAATTAAGTTTTTATCGAACTGAGAAAGGAATTATCAGTCACTTATTTCTTTTTTTATTGGTATATTGTAATCATACATCGTGATGAAGTTTAGAGTGATAGAGACACACTCGCACACAGCACTGCACGAGCGTCCCTGCAGCTCCCACCCCACTCGCTCCCTCTTCTGTGCACAACATTGTGATTGGAATTGATAAATTTGTGTATGCACATCACGTCCATTGAGGCGTTTCCCTCTTTGAGTCTCCCTCCCCCCTCCTGCCTCCCTCAGTTAGGTACCTCCTTCACTCCACTGAGGTTTCTCCTCCTTTGTCTAGAGTCTCTCCCGTGTCCTGATTTCTCTCTAGCTTTAGCATATAAGGAAGAACATCCGACCTTTCCCTTTTTGTCTCAGACACTTATTTCTTCGTCTTTTTTTTTTTTTTTTTGCAGTACCAGGGATTGAACCCAGGTGCGTTCTACCTCCGGGCTACACCCCCAGCCCTATTTTTTATCCTTTATTTTAAAACGAGGTCTCACGAAGTTGCCGAGGGCCTCACTAAGTAGCTGAGGCTGGTGGCGAACCCAGATCCTCCCGTCTCTGCCTCCCAAGTACTGGGATTACAAGCGTGTGCCACCACGCCCGGCATCAGACACTTATTTCTAATCCAAACAGGATTCTAAATGCAGATCAGACATTTGTATCCAAACAAATCTCCGGCCCTTCCTTTTCCCCGTTTATTTGTAACTAAATTTGCACAGCTCGTTATTGATATACACTGTAATGCAGCCTATCAGAACTGTGTGCAAGGGGGCCACCTTTTCAATATTTCCAGAACTCAGAATTTTTCCCATTGTGTACACATTTTTAACTGAGCCACTAGCGTCCCCTTTGGAAGACAGGCTAGGTTAAGACCTGTCTGTTCCCAGTTTGGAGTGGATGGAAGTTGGGAAGTTTTGCGGGAATGCTAACATGCTGGTTCAGGGCCCCAAAACTTACCATTTCTCCAGATGGAGCGTTGTTAATATTCTGGATTTGTGGCATTGCACTATTTTGAAACAAATAAAATGAAGCAGTAAAAAGTAAGTTTGTTTGCCATATGGCTGTTTATTTCTGTGTGCGGAGCCTAACTGTGAAATATATGGCTCCTCAATATGGGACAGCCACACATTCTCACCGGCGCACCTGCTTGGAGCACACGGAATCCTTCTTTGGATGACATTAAATTCACAGTATCAGGATGTGAGGAATTTTCCTCATCATTTATGAGACCGCGGGGAGTGGTCTAGCTTAGAAAGTGAGATTATATACGAGTAGCTTTTACCCTTTAACGTACATGTGTTATTTAATGTTGCAAAAGAGCTGTTTTGGGTAAGGGAAAGAACAGGACAGACTGGAGTGTGGCTGTGAGCACAGGCAGGGCAGCTTGTGTTCCAATCCTGCCTGTGACCGGGATCTCTTATGGTACCCTGGGCAGGGAGGGACATTTCTCTACCTAATCTATTCTACCTTTGTGATTGGAATTTTAAATAATAGAATCACAGTTTTCTGGATTTCTCAGAATTTGACCTAGGTCTGCCTCAAGGAAAGGTACAATGAAGACACACACACACACACACACACACACACACACACACACAACATTTTCTTCCCTCAAAAGAAACCCATTCTTCTCTTAATCAACAGAGCGTGGCTTTCAGAGCCAGAGGTCAGCCTATTCTTTGGGACTCGGTTTGTTTTGTCCTACTGAAAAGTCAGGAAGAGTGACCTCTTATAAACCTACAGAGGATTTTCAAGTGCTGCTTTCAGTCTATAAGAAGGGTTAAAAAGACTGTTGGGACAAACACTTTTCTTAGGTCCAAGCCTAAAACTTGCATGCTCTCGCCCCTGCAAAATCTTCCCAGGACCCCATGTTTAGAGCTGATGGTGACTTTCAGTAGATCACTCCAGCTTCCCGGCAGTTCTTTTATAAAAACAACATGATTTTATCACATGAATTTTATAATATTTTCACAAGTTTTCAATCTTGATGTCCTTAATACTTAATTATTTATTTTTATTTTAGCGGGTCTGAGAATGGAACCCAGGGCCTGGCTTTTGCTGGGCCGAAGTGCTCTATCACTGAGCTAGGCTCCCAGTCCTCTCAGCCTCATTCTCTTTAAACTCTGACAGCCTTAAACAACAAATCAACAAATATTAACTACTTATGTGCATCATTTAAATCCTTGAGACATTCAAATAATTGTTGAATTCATAGAGTCAAACAAAAAGCACATATAAAATACTATTAATTACTTAAGAGGAGAGTCTGGCTCCTATCTTAAAGGATTACAATTTCTTAGTCTACTTGGAGAAATATAACTAACATATGAATTCAATTCTAAAAATTACAGCCTTATTAAGAAGACCTCTTAACTATTTACATCTATGATGAACCTGTGTTCAAATAGGATCACATTTTGAGGGACCAGGGGTGAGGACTTCACATAGGAAGGTACAATTAAACTCATGACAGATATAAATTCAGATATATCCAGATAACACTATATCAGAGAGCAAAGGTACAATGTTGACCCTACCAGTTGAATACAAACTTCTGATCCTACTTAACTGGTTTTTAAAAGTACTTGCTAGCCGGGCGTGGTGGCGCACGCTTGTAATCCATTTGTAATCCTAGTACTTGGGAAGCTGAGACCGGAGGAGCCGGGTTCGCGGCCAGCCTCAGCTACTTAGTGAGGCCCTCTGCAACTTAGTGAGACCGGGTTTCAAAATAAACGGGTCGAGCCGGGTGTGGTGGCGCATGCTTGTAATCCCAGTACTTTGGGAGGCGGAGACCGGAGGATCCGGGTTCGAGGCCAGCCTCAGCTAGCGCATGAGCGCGCGCGCGTTCTCTCTCTCTCTCTCCCTCCCTGTCTCTCTCTCTCTCTCTCCCTGTCTCTCTCTCTCTCTACCTAGTGAGGCCCTCCGCAACTTCGTGAGACCCGGTTTCAAAATAAAGTATAAAAAATAGGGCCGGGGGCGTAGCACGGAGGTAGAACGCCCCTGCGTTCAATCCCCCGTACCGCAAAAAAACAAAACAAAACAAAACAAAATAAAGGGGTCAAAATAAAGAATAAACAAATAGGGCTGGTGTGTAGCTTGGAGGAAGAATGTCCCTGGGTTCAATCCCAGTACCACAAGAAAAAGTACTTGCTAAATGGATGGGGAAAGGAATTTATTCCAATCAATCAATCAATCAGTTACTGATTTGTTTGTGTTAATACTTAATCATTGCCAAAGATGTATCTATACCTCTGAACAGCAACTTAGATGATGATGTGATAGGAATCAATATATCTGCATCTTTCAAATCTTTTTTTTTAGAGATTCTAACTCATAGATTTCTCTTAAGAGTGTTTGGTTTGCTGTTTGGTAGTGTGATATGAGTTTATCTTTAGCTTTTCATGACACTCATAGCCCTGGCTGACAGGTGAGGGGACTGATATGGAGATTTTGCAAGTTTCCAAATGGTTATCCCAGCAAAAAAATCATGGGCTGGAAAAATAAACATGAGGTAGTTTGAGAATCCACTAGGCCTACCACAAGACCCATCTGGTTCAAAACTTGCTGTGCTACCTCATCACCGTAAGCCACTATTGATGGTTTGTAAATAATCAGAGGAACACTTGCAGCACACAACATGTACAACCGTCTCATCCACAGAACTGGGGTCATCCAGAAATGCAGGGAATCTTTGATTGCATCCTGTTGGTGAGCTAACTAGTTTAATCACCATACTTTTTTTTTTTTTTTTTTTTTGCGGTACCAGGGATTGACGCCAAGGGCATTCTACCTCCGGGCATATCCCCTTGCTAGACAGTCCCTGCAGTGAAGTGTGGAAATTCAGTGTTCTCAGATTTATCTAAATATGGCCAGAGTTGCCATTCCAAAGTAAAAAGTCCTCCTCCTTTCCACTTAATGCCCTAATTTTTTAACATAACTAATTTGATCTGTCTATCGATCTGACTTGCAATTTGATCATTCTACTCATAAATTTGATTTGTACTGTTCTTCAGTAATGTATGACCAGAGATTTTTCAAAGCACACTAGAGAGGTTCTTCTAAAGTGTAAGCACTCTGGTTTTCAATTCTTGCTTTGAGTGCCAAGTTCATATCCCTGAACTTATCATATATAGTGTAAGCATCTTTAATGTGAAAATATGAAATCTGAACTGCTCGAAAATTTGAAGCTTCTTGAGTGCTCATATGACGCCAGGAGTGGAAAACTCCAAACTTAACCTCATGTGGCAGATTGCAGTCAAAATATGGGCACCCAAAATAGCATATGGAATTACCTTCAGGCTCTATTGATAAGGTATATGAAAAACATCAAAGAATTTTCTGTTTGTATTTGAGTCCCATCTGTAAGATATTTCATTATGTATATGAATATATTCCAAAATCCAAAAAATCCAAACAAATAAACAAAAAACCCCACTTCTGGTTCCAATTGTTTTGAATATGGGATAATCAACCTGTAGTTTTGTAATAATTCTTTATCTCAATAAAATGGCGATTCACCCCATTATCTTGTAGTCATTATCAATAGACTTGTGGGGTGAAATATCCACTGTTTCAACCACTATTTCATCCAAAGCAAACACACAATACTATATGTAATTACTATGTCACTGTTATCTTCTGGTTTTAGAATGTTATCCCCATGTTCAATCTCTAGTAGGTGAGCTATTTGTTTCCACTCTCCCATCTTGGAGGGCTGTTTTTTAGGGCCAGGTACAAAGAACTTCATCAGTCAGAAAATAGAAACATTTCATAATTTTTAAGTGGTTGAAAATTAATGGAGGGGATTTTTAAACAAAGGTAATAGAATTTCTGAAAACACAAATCTGCAATGGAAGTCCATATGGCAGTAGCTTGATATATCGGCCAAGCAACGGAATATTCCATAACCCTCTTACCAATCTCCAGTAGTGCCAACGAGTAGCTGAAACTCTCTTGAAACAGTGTGCAAGGAATTTAGAAATGTGGTTGACTGCAATGCAAAACAGAGCCAAAGATATTCACATACTAATTCCTAGAAGTCATAACTATGTCATATTATATGGTAACAAAAGAATTAAGATTGTAGAT
Organism: Glis glis; assembly: GCA_004027185.1. Lineage (NCBI taxonomy): Eukaryota > Metazoa > Chordata > Mammalia > Rodentia > Gliridae > Glis > Glis glis. The sequence continues at coordinate 12,772 of PVJS01003471.1, read as the reverse complement.
GGAATTAAGCCTGCTAACCAACTGACTTTAGAATAAATAGATTAGATCATTTGGGTGGGCCCAAAATGATCACAAGTTTCCTTTAAATATTAAGGAATAAGGCAGAAGATGAAACATGGGGATTCAATTCCTGATTACTGACTTGAAGAGAGCCAAGGATCCCAAGCTAAAGAATGCAAAACCTCTGGCAGCTGGAGAAGGCAAAACAGATTCTCTTCTAGAGCTTCCAGAAAGGACAGGGCCCTCCAGACCCATTGATTTTAGAATCCCAAGATGCATTTCAGAATAGCGACTTCCAGAATTATAAGGTAAGGACACTATTAGTGCTGTTTTCAGCCACTAAATTTCTGAAACTCTGTTACAACGGCCACAGGTAACTGGTGCAAAGAGTAAATAAAAGTGGAGAGTGGATATGGGAACCCACAGGAAAATGTTGTCCACATCTAATCCTTTAAGACTTTCTACTCATTTCGCAACATCTGCACACTGTAAAGTGCCAGATCCTTCAAGGGATGAACCTTAAAATATATATGAATCCTGTGGGGCTCCACCCTTTCTTATCCCTTCAATTATATCATCCTAAAAGTGAAACTGCAGTAAATACGGTTGAATTTATTTTTAAATATCAGTACTTTATTTTAAAATAATGTACACAAACGATTCATACGTGTGTCTTTTATAGCATCTTGCTTTAGAATGACTGTCACCAAGAACTGAAAGACTAGTCTCAAAATTATTACCAGAATGCAGAATAGGAATAATAGGATATGATAAGGATCAAGGTACAGAAAGGACAGCTGGGGCAGGTGGAGAAGCCGGGGATCCAATTTGGTTCCTATTCATTCCAGATCATAAAACTACTTTCTGTGCAGGTGGATAGAAGGGTTAGCTCAGAAACTTAGTCCATTAGGCCAACCTATATAATATGGAGAGAATTCCGAACCAGGTTGAATAGACACCATCCTCAATCAACTTATAGGTACACTTTTTGCAGGAGATGACTCAGGCTAAGTTAGTTGCTTAATACATGTTGGGAGTTACGGGCTCAGAGTATATGGACCAATTGTCAGGTTGTAGAAGTCTAAGCTAGAGAAATAGAAGTGAAGAACAGTCATACAAGACCAGACAGATTTCTTTACTTAGAGAAAGCCAAGCACATAAACAAACAAAGAAAAAAAATCAGGCAATACTAGTCAACAAACAGCAGCGTAAGAAACCAAATACAATTCAGGATCCCAGCAAGTCAAGTGGTTCCTGCAATCGGCCTAGCTAGAATGAGCACTTTCTTGTCCTGCTCTGAAATAGGTTCCTTGTTGATGAAATGAATGGACAGTATAGATTCCTTCCTAAAGTAAGTCTGGAGATTTGCTGCAGAGAAAGGAAGCTCTTAATCTTGGAAGCAAGGGGGCAATAACCGGAATTTATTTCAATTTTTTTCTTCCATTGATTGTTGTCAACAGCTATTACTTAAACATCTCTGACACTAGGGCATTGTGCAATACACTGAAACTGTAAAGAGAGCTCCTTCCCTTGAGAAACGTATTGTTGTTCATTTAAGTACCTGGGTTAGTCTTAACCATTCTGTATATTGCTGGTGTCTCTTGCAGCCCTAAACTCTCATTTCTATTCCTCATAAAATGTTTAATGATTTCTAATACTCTGTGTGAAATCATTTGATCATTACTATCTATACTATGTTCATTTAACACAGAATATTATTTGGTTTTATCCCTATACTCTTCATCATCAGGCATATTTTCTATTCTCAGTTTTACTTATTATTAATTTTTCCCTTTTTTTTCCTGGACCATTCCAATGTCCTTCATTTCTCACTTGGATTTTGGAACTTACAAGAAAACTTGCTTATAAATTATTTGGTAACGACAATCCAAATTTCTAAATACGGAACACCGATCCATGGCCCATGTAAGAGGTTTCATGATGTCTCTGGATTTCAGCTGATAAAACTTTACAATATCGCTTGGAAAATAGCATTGAAAATACACTCTCTCTGGAAGCCGTAAGTGGCAAATCTGTAGGCTTTCTCAGATTTAGCAGGTTAATTCTAGAGTTAGTAGTCCCTTGTGATATCTTAGCATTTTAGCATGTTAAAGATAAAACACATTTAATGGTCACAGGAGAGGATGCCATTACAAAAGCAGGCTCTTCCTGTTCTCTGGTTTAGCTAGAATACTGGAGTAAACATCTGTGTGCAGGGCAATTTGGAAGGTATGTCAAAATGATACTTCTAGATTAAATGGTTCCAGCCCTGACTACCAAGTCCATAGCAACACGAACGCCCCATTTCAAGAGTTGAATGCTTCCGTTTTGCTTGTAATGTGTCATCAGAATAAATTCCAAAATGCCTGATGTAGTAAGAATAATCCAATTTAACTTTATCCCTTATCTAAAAGATCTTATGTCTTTTTCCCCCTCAGTTGTCTTATTGTTTACTAAATAAGGACTTGGTTGCTGTGTAAATATTAAATATTTTCAGGCAGGAACATTGGCACGTGCTCACAAAATTGAAGTGGCTATGCTAAAGCCTTTATTAATTAGGTCATTAAATCTCTATCAATCTTAACTCACTCATGAGATAAAATAAAAAAAAGTCAAGCCCAGACACAAAGACACGTGATTGGCATTTTGGCAAATTACCACAGCCTGTCTTTTCATTTGTGATTACTATAAGGAGAGAAATTAAAATAAATCTCTTTTACCTATAACAAAGTCATCGGAGAATCTGTCTACAAATACTTGGTGATACATGCCCCATAAACATATAAAGATCAAAACCCGAATTTGAAACACTGAACCAAAAACAGCCAACCTATGCAGCATTGTAGCTATGTTTAGATGACAGATGCAAAATATTTTCAAGGCGAAAAAAAGAAAAAACAAAACCCAGGGAGGCTATATTGAGGAGGGAGCTGGGTATAGAAGTAAAATGACCAAAATATCAAGGATTATTCCCAATCGTCCCATTCTCATGAAAACCAAAAACATTTACCGTGTTAAAACAGCCAATATAGTTTGGAAGCATTTTATTTATATTATGTGAATTAAAGTTAGAAAAATACTTTTAAATAAGAACTCAAACTTGTGGTATTAGAGATAAAACATCAGTGAAACCCAATGAATTATCTCTCAAGCAATTTGAAGAGAAATATTTTCATCATCTTTTGTCAAATAGGGTGATTTAAAATTTCAAGTGAGTTTATGCCAGCCCCATGATTTAATTCATGCTATTTATGATTGGGGCTATTTACTTAATATAAGCCATAAAATATCAGACCTGCTAATTTGCAAATAATAATAAAATGCTCTGTAAATAAACAATTTTCTGGAGTTGTTTTCTTAAAAGGTCAGCAGGTAGTATACATAGGGTTGCTATAAATTTACTGTGTACAATTCTGAGAAGAAAAGCTTTTTTAATATAGTGAAATAACTAAGTCAAAAAGTCATGAAGATTTAATCATTAGCCCTCCGAGTGCAAAAGATACGATAAATGGATCCACTGCTAGTAATCACTCCCAACACACAAAAAAAATATTTTCCACAACTTGTCGGTGTCTAACCAAGGACTAAGGCGTTCATAAATGTTAGATTAGGCATCTTTTGCTTTATAATGCAAACCGTACCTGTGACCCAAAGCAAGAATACACAATAGTTTTCTGTCGGATATTCAGTCGCTTTCATTCTCTTTGATGGTCTTTCTTCACTTTCAGGGAGGGTGCTGAGGGAGTTCAGGTTTGTGGCCCGTCCCCTGTTGTCCTTCATTCTTCAGTCACTGCGACGAGAGGAAACCTCGACTGCTCACCAGTGCAGGCACACACAATCCACTGGCTTTCATCAGGAACTTTTCTTCTTCGGGAAAGTTTCTCTCAGAGAGCCACATGCCTTATTATACAGTCCCCCCAGCTCCGCTCACCATAGTCCTGTGCGAAATAAGGAATTTCAGAAAATCCCACAAAAGCCTTCTTCATTTGTTAGATCCTCAAATGAGTCCTTTTTTCTTTGCAGTGTTGAGGAGCAGCTGAACCGAATGTAGCTCCATGGGCACGGGAGACTCGGTGGATCACAAGGGTTTCTGTGGCCCTCGTAACCCCTGTCATTATTTTACTCCACCAGCAGAGCTATCGTGGTTTAGTCAGCATCTCCATGATGAACATACCTGGACCTCATCCTGTTGGGTGAGACATCTCTGCATTTATTTTTGCTAATAGTGCTTTTTCTTCTTCATCTTTTTTTTTTAATGCACATATGAATTCTTCTTAAAGGTCTTAAAGATAAAAATTCAGAATATCACCATTTTATAGTTTCACCAATTTCTTTTCTAATTTATAAATGTAAGTCTCTAAAAAAAAGTAAATTAGTTAGATGTGGTGTCACATGCCTGTAATCCCAGGACTTAGAAGACTGAGCCGGGAAGTTCACAGGTTCGAGGCCAGCCTCAGCAGCTTTGCAAGACTCTCAGGAACTTAGCAAGACTCTCAGAAACTTAGCAAGACCCTGTTTCAAAGTAAAAAATAAAAAGATCTGGGGGTGTGGCTTGGAAGTAGACTGCCCCTGGGTTCAATCCCCAGTACCAAAAAATATAAGAGTAAATTAATGAGACAAAATAAAACAACAAACACCATAGTAAGTAATAGATCTAAATAACTTAACAGATGTCATATAATCAATTTCTTACGCAAAAAATGATTGACTATTAATATGTGATGAAAAATGTTAGACATGCCAAGGAAACAGGCACCTTTCTAAGAGCTGAATAGAAAAATACAATATATGCGTCTTACTTTTATATTCAAAATTTGAAGCTTAGGAATAATAGAATGATGAAGAAAATAACTAAGATACTATATATGCATCCTAATTTAATCAATACTTGCTTATTTGTTAAATAACTTTTATGTGCTAGGTAGTCTTATATGCATTGAGGATGCAAAAGGGAAACACACACTAAATAAATTACAAAAATAACTATGCTTAAGACTTAAAAAAATCTCTACAGGGAAGGCAAAACTCTCTATTCTTAAACTTAGAGGAGACAGAAAAAAATGAATAAACAAATATATCATATGATGATGATGATAAATATTATTACAGGATCAATAAAGTAAGGTGAAAGTAAGGAGTCATGCTAATGAACAGTGCTTTCTGAAGGGTGACAACTGAACACAGGCCCAGATCCAGTGAGACTACAAGGTGTGTGATGTCTCTGTCCGAGGCTACAAGGAAGAGGGAACATCAAGACAAAGTTCCTAAGGCTGGAGTCATTCTGGTATGGTCAAAGAACGACGAGGAATCCAGCCCCAACTAGCTAGTCAGCAGCAGCACGGGCGCCCCATTTCAAGTGTTGAATGCTTCTGTTTTGCTTGTAATGGGTCGTCTGAATAAATTCCAAAATGCCTGATCCAGAAAGAGAACTGGCACATGCAGAAAGGCCCAAGTGCATGGTATGTCTTGGCTTTGTAACAACCCACTCTTGCAAGAACTCGTCCAGTCACAGGAGCCCTAATCCACTCCTATAAGACAGACATTAATTCCTTCCCAGGGTGGTGCCCCATGACCCAAAGCCATTAGGCCCCATCTCTTCATACCCACACTTGTCAACTCCACCATGCTAGGCTTCCAGTTTATGTATCTTTGGTGACAAACAGTATCCAACCATAGATTGCACTTTTAATTGGATTGCCACCTGCTGGTTGCTTATTTGTAAGAGTTGGTTATTAACACCAGATTCTGATCAGATATATGAATTGAAAACATGTTCTTTCACGAGATAGGTTGTATTGCCACTTTCTTGACAAAGTCTATAGATACACAACCTTTTTTGTTTATATGTATATTAATGGGCACATAATAATTGTACATATTTATGAGGTATTGCGCTGTGGTGGTTAATCTTGGTTATCAACTGGAATGGACTGCGAGATGCCTAAACAATGATAAAGCACATTTGGGGTATATTCGTGAGAATGCTTCCAGAGACAATCAGTGTGCGGGTCAGCAAACAGAGTGGGGAAGACCCAGCCTGGGTGTGGGCAGCACCTTCCAGGTGGCTGGGGGCATGGATGGAACGAAAGAGTGGACAGGAAAGCTCCCATGCACACCGCACGATTCTTGAATAGGTGTGTGTTTTGCTGTTGTTGTTACCTGTTGACACCAGATTCTAGATTCTGCAGCCTTGAATGCGGGTTTGCAAGACGAATTCTACACGAGGTCCAAGCCTCAGCCTCTGACATCATTTGTCCGTCCTGTTCTGAGGCTCCAGCTCCTTGGACTGAGCAGTACCTGGTCCCCTGGATCTCTTGTGTGCTGATGGCCAGTGAGAGCCTATCCGACCTCTGATCATATAAGTCAATACAGTAAATCCCCTCTTATCATTACATACTGTATTGGCCAGGGTTCACTAGACTAACAGAATTCACAGAATGAGTATATGGAAAAAGGGATTTATCAGATCAGCTTACTTTGTAGTCCCGAGTTCCGACTGCACGTGGAGAGTCAGAGGAACCAGTAGCTGGTCGAGCGTTCTAAGAGCTCTTCGGAGAAACGATGGTGAAGTTTCAGTTCGAAGGGCTGGAGGCCGACGATCTCAGATGAGAGCAGAAGATCAAGAAGCTCTTCAGAGAAACGGCGAAGTTGGAGGCCGACGATCTCAGACGAGAGCAGATGCGTTTTCTTTGGAAAGAGTCGCGCATCCCTCTACGCGGCTTTCTCCTTCTTTTATCTAAGTCCTGCACCTATCAGAACCCTGCTGCCTACGTTTAGGGCAGGACTTTCTGTTTAATCTGCTGTTACACACCCAAAGTCACATGATCTTGGGTGTGCCATGATCCGGTCAAGTTGACAAATTAGATTAACTATCACACATACATTCTATTGCTTCTATTCCTTCGGAGAACTCCTACTAATATATATGTGCTACTTCGATCCATGTGTACATTGTGTCATATTCAGACCAGAGTAAATATATTAATCTCCTCAAACGTTTATTACCTTTGCTGGGAATATGCACGTTTCTTTCTTCTAGCTTTTCTGAAGTGTGCAGCACATTATCATTATTCATAGTTATCCCATTGTGCAGTAGAACATAAGAACTTATTTCCCTATCTAACCATAACTTTAAAATATTTAATTTTAGCTGGGTGTGGTGGTGCACACTTGTAATTCCAGTACTTGGAAGGCTGAGACTGGAGGATCGCAGGTTCGTGGTCAGCCTCAGCTGCTTAGTGAGGTCCTCCACAACTTAGTGAGACCCCCTTTCAAAAAATAAGGAATAAAAAAATAGGGCTGGGGGTGTAGCTTGGAGGTAGAATGCCCCTGGGTTCAATCCCCAGTTTTGCAAAAAAGAAAATGTTTAATTTTGATGAGTCCAATTCATCTTTCTTCTTTCTGCTCATGCGTTTGTGGTCACGTGTAAGAGTGTATTGCCTAATCCACCCCATGAAGATTTACCCTGTGTTTTCTTCTAAGCATCTGATGATTTTAATTATGTTTGTATTGTGGGTCCATTTGAGTTCATTTTTAATTTGGTTAATAGGTAGTGAGGGGTTCAATTTCATGTTTTTGCATGTGAATATCCAATTGTCCCAACATCACTTGTTGAGGAAATAATTATTTCCTGAATTCATCATCTTGGTATCCCTGATAAAAACCATGAGCCCTCGATGTAAGAATTTATTTCTGAGTTCTCTATTTTATCCCATTGGTCTATATGTCTGTCTTTATACCAGTACTACATATAGATTAGAACATTAGAAATACAACATAATAGAGTAGTTCTAGAAGTCTCAAAAATATAGCAATAGAATTAGATTTATAATGGTGCTTCCTTATACTGTCTATGGAGATTTAATTACTATTTTATATTTAAAAAAACAATTAAGCCAGGCATGGTGGCGCACGCTTGTAATCCCAATACTTTGGGAGGCAGAGACCAGAGGATCCAGGTTCGTGGCCAGCCTCAGCTCTCTCTCTCTATCTCTCTCTCTCTCTCTCTCTCTCTCTCCCTGTCTCTCTCTCTCTACCTAGTGAGGCCCTCTGCAACTTCGTGAGACCCTGTTTCAAAATAAAGCATAAAAAAATAGGGCCAGGGGTGTAGCGCGGAGGTAGAACGCTCCTGGGTTCAATCCTCAGTACCACAAAAAAAAAAAACAATTAAATAATTAAAAAATCAACATTCTCAAGTAAAACTTGCTCATCTCTTGTTTCAGTCCAACCTTAAATTTTTGTTCTGATGAGGTTGATATAAACCATCCTGCCGTTTTCAAAGTTCACTAAAATGAAACCACATAAAAGAACTTCGACCTCTTTGGTTTAATTTTGTTTGCATATGATTCCCAAACAACTGGAATTGTTAATTTCAAAATAGTATTATTTCAAAGTTCCTTGAAGAATGATATTTTTGTAAGAGCAAGAATATATTTGTGTATGTGTGTGTGTGTGTGGTGCTGGGGATTGAACCCAGGAGCATTCTGCTTCCGAGCTACTCCCTCAGCACTTTTTATTTTTTTATTTTGAAACAGGGTTTCACTAAGTTGCAGAGGGCCCTGCTAAGTTGCTGAAGATGTCCTTGAACATGCGATCCTTCAGTCTCAGCCTCTCAAGTGCTGAGATTACAGGCATGCACCTTCATGGGCAACTAAGACTGTAATTATAATTAATTTTTTGTTTTTAAATTGATTCATCAAATAGTTGCTTTGTATAATGATTAGTTGTATATTCATGACTACGGGACTTGATTCCACATCGGCATAGTGAAAACTATAAACTGGGAAACACCTATTGACTGGCACTATATTCAAGCCCAGAGGGATAACCTATACCCTAGTGGTTAAACTAGAGTGTACATTAAAAATATGTAAACAACTATGCACTCCAGTACTTACATAGCACATGAAAATGTGTTGTCATAATAAAAGATTCAGTGATGTCCCAGAATAAATCATTTGTTATGGAAGGAAAATATAATTATTGATATGAAATTTAAGTAGAATTCTTAACTAATCTTGGTTGAATGTTTGGATTAAGAATATGCCACGATACTCATTAAACATATATTAATCTTAAAAAGAAAAGTAAACAATTTACTTTTTTCTTAGACTATTATATTTCAGTTTAATATCATTCCTGCAGCTTTAAATCCTTTGTAAACAGGCATAATAAGCATGCTGTATCATTTATATTTCTTTTATCACCATAGAAAGCTGTAGTCAGCTAGAATTTATGCTCATCAGCCAGGTGGGAGAATGCCCACTTGCTGAGTCATTTAGATTATTTCCTGCACTATTTGGTTTTGCTTCTAAATATTCTCATGTAGGTACCTACAGGGCCAACTCAAATTAGTTTGTTAGATGTTAAAATGTCACAGTGCAGTTAGATATTTGCACGACACCGTCTTCATTGTCTACATAAACCAGAGGCATAGAAAAAGTGTCAGGTGAATATATTAAAAAAAAGACTTCTAGGTGCAACAGTGGTTATCTGGTATGACAGATACAGGATTTTTTAAAGTATATTTAATATTAACTCACTGTGATCTGTAATCACATTTATTAAGTAATAATGAAAGAGACTTTGAAAGTACAAACTGATCTATGACCTCAATAGAATATACTCCCCATGCAAAAATTGGTGTAAATAAAAAGTGGTTAATGGAGCATCAAAGTGTGGTTTTAGCTGGTATTCAGTGGTATCAGAGCCACACATATATGTAGTTTAAAGTGTTATTTACTTATATGCTAAATAAAATGATTCTGAGAAACACTTTAAAAAGGGATTCATGACTTTTTTTTTTTTTTTTGCAGTACCGGGGATTGAACACAGGGGCGTTCTACCTCTGTGCTACACCCCCGGCCCTATTTTTTATACTTTATTTTGAAACCGGGTCTCATGAAGTTGCGGAGGGCCTCACTAAGTAGAAAGAGAGAGAGACAGGGAGAGAGAGAGAGAGAGCTGAGGCTGGCCGCGAACCCGGATCCTCTGGTCTCCGCCTCCCAAAGTACTGGGATTACAAGCGTGCGCCACCACGCCCGGCTAGGGATTCATGACTTTTAAAGTTATGTATTCACAGTTTGTACACTTCTTTTCACTTAATATAATATGTAAGCAACATTTATATTATTATACATTTCACAGTTTTAGTGGCTGTATAGTACTCTATAACAGAGATGTGCCAGAGAACACTTAGTTAATACATATCTTTGGACATTTTAGACAATTCTAGTGAACTATTAAGACAATCCTAATTTTTCTAGAATGATAAGCACTACTGTGAATATATTTTATATTGATAATTGTGCATTTGTTCAATTGATCCCTAAAGATAAATTCCTTAAAGGGAATATAGTAAGTCAAACACTATTCACATTTAACACTTTTAATAAATATTGGCAAAATGCCTTCCAGAAAGTTCATTTAGTTTTGTTTTCACCAGTCGTCAATTTGAGTAAGAATTTATCCCCATCTTGGGCTAGGGTGTATCTCAGTGGTAGACTACATGTCTAGCATGCACAGGGCCCTGGTTCAATTCCCTTGTACTGATAAAAAATCTTCATGAATATTCAGTTTTGCACAAATTTAAGAATACTTGAGGAAAATGGTAGGTGATTTTGATTTTCTTTTTAACATTAATGTTTGGCATTTCACATCTCTCTTCTTTCTTAAAATATTTTTTTATGTGTGTGACATCTCATAGATATATTCTTCTGAATTATTTTGTCACATTAAAAAATTAGGATTTTGATAAAAATGCATTTAATATATGTCAATTAAAAGAATATCCATAGATTTACAATATCTAGGGTTCTAAAATACATAGAAATGTGTTAAATTTTGCACTTTTTGCTTTTTTCCCTATTACAATTGGACATGGTGTGGCTTCAGTGCCTTTTTCTAGTTTGTTCATTTTTTGGATATAGAAAAACTACAGAATTTTCCTTTATTTTCACCATCCATGTACCAGGCTACCATCGATGCTGATTTATGTGACTTTCTTAGAACCTGAAGAGAAGATAGTGTTTAAAGAAAACATCTTGCATAAAATTTTCAATTTGTAAAAAGAGTGCAACGCTCATCTTTGTACCCATGTAGTATGTTTCTTCCGTTTGTCCTTGGCTACGTATTTCTATCATTTGATTCTGGATTCCTGACTTTGCACCGACCTTTCAACATAATATGTTACTTCTCTATCTCTTCCCATTTCCCTAGGATCTTTATACCCATACCTTCCTCAGACTCCTCTCACCAGCTCCCACCCATTTTCAGTCTCCTTGGAGACTCTTTATTATCTAAGTCATAAAAATATTTATGCCATGCATTGAAAATATTTATTGTGAATAAATTAACCATGAACCGATGAATGCCAACCTCCACAACTAATAACTCATCAAAAAATTAAAAATCCTTCATTACTGTCACTAAAGGAAATAAATTATCTCCGAGTTGGAAAAAATAAAGCAATTTTAAAAACACAGCTGGAAACTCAGGATTTTTTTTTCTGAATATCGTATGTCAAAAGGAAATTGTTGAGACAATATCAGTATTAAAGTCAATTTTCTTAGTTATTAAAATGTGCCACATTCTTCATTAGTCAGAAATGATCTTCCTAAATCATAAAAGTACTGAAAATTAAAGCTTTTACATAGCACTTCAGTAAAAACTGATTGACTCATAAGTTAAAAAGAAACACTTGGCTTAGCCAATATATAGTGTGATAACCAATTTTAAGGTTTTACCCCTAAATAATACAGTTTAATTTAAGTGAATTATTGCATAAGGCTATTAATGTGTTAATGATAGAATTATTGCATAAGGCTATTAATGTGTTAATGATAGTTGATTTGACTGAAAAATAAGGACTAGAATGATATCAACTTCTTGTGTTTAAAATGGGTGACAAAAAGAGAAAAAATGCAGATATATTTAATCTGCATCAGAAATAACGAAATCTCAAAATGTAAGTGTATAAATAATGCTTGCGGCAGACTCCTCTCACTTGCTTCTACCCATGCCTACTCTCCTCAGTGACTCTTTATTATCTAAGTCATGAAAATACAAATTAAATTTGGTAGATTATACAGTTATAAAAATATAGTAGAGATGAATAACAAGATGGTAAAAGCATGACCTTACAATCTCATCTCTAGGAAAAATCTAGGAACATTTCAGAATTACAAGTAAAATTTTTATACAATAAAGTATAATTTTAGGTGTAAATATGATTTCGTGTGTGTATGTGTGTGTGGTACTAGGGATTGAACCCAGTGGCATTCTATCTCTGAACTACACCTCCAGCCCTTTTTGATTTTTCTGTCTTGAAACAGGATCTTGCTAAGGTGCTGAGAGTCTTGCTATGTTGCTGAGTCTGGCCTCAAACCTGCGATCCTCCTATCTCAGCTTCTGACCAAGTACTAGGACTGCAGGCATGCGTCACCATGCCCAGCTGTAAACATAATTTTAATACAATATAGGAAAACAAAATACATATTAGAATATAGTATATATATAGATAGATAGATAGATGTATGTGAATATGTATAAACATAGACAAATATAATATACTTACCATATATTTGTAAGATTAATAAATATATTTAATAAATCTGTTTGATTTTATTGCCTTTTTAATAATATAGGAAAAATGAAAGAAACTTAGTGCTTACTTACTATACAAAGAAGTAGAAATAGAAAAGTTCATGTGAAGCCGGGCATGGTGGCGCACGCTTGTAATCCCAGTACTTTGGGAGGCGGAGACCGGAGGATC
>PVJS01003470.1:20707-75653 GCA_004027185.1 Glis glis | reverse complement strand
AAAAAAAAAAAAAAAAAAAGATCTTACAAACTAGGAAACACTGGAAAAGGTACTTAACCTCACAGCTTGGCGTCATCATCTGTGCAATTAGAAATTGTCCATTTTAACATGAAACATGGAAATGCATAAGGGTTAGCACTAAATATGTTCCAGTGAACACTAAAAATGCTAGTTTGAATAAGAATTGTAACAAGAAACATTATTAGCATCCATAATAAACACGTAATCACACACTTTCAGAACTCTAAACACTTAACCAAGGGCATACCTCTAAACACAAAATCAAGCGCATACCCTTTTAAAATAAACACACCAAGTGCCGTGTGAATGTATGTTCCTGTTACTCTGAAGCTCATTATGATGTGTATTTACAATGCACCAATAAAAGTGTATGAAAAATAAAATAAGTATACATGGCACCCAATCCAAAGGACACCATTGAGCACACTCAGAAGTCTACCTTTCAATTTTAATGTCTGGACTACCATTTCAAAAGTTCCATGAAGAATTCCAATACAAGCATTTGGGGCAAGAGGAATAAAGGTGTATCCATCCCCACACTTTGCTTCATGGATAAAGGAACTGTCTAAATAATATTTTTTTTCAACTCATCTCTTTCCACCCTGACAGAAGTAAATTTAAAGTAATTGAAAAGATATATGGTTCTTTACATAAAGTGGGAGGAAAAATTAATTTGGGAACCGTGGCAAGGAAACATTTGTTTGTCATTACTGCATCGAGGTATGCTGGAAAATGACCAAAAAACCATTGTATATTGTTCAACTGTAAGAATCAGTGTCCGATTTCTGCCCCCTCCTTTGTCAATCTCCTTCTTGTGCTTTAATTCATTCTCACTGAAGGTCATTAGCAACATCAACTATCTATGATAATGATTCAGAAGGGGTGGGGGGCAGGTAAGGAAGTAAGAAGAAGAAGACACTCCAGCCAGGAGAGGGAGGGGGGTTATGAATTTGTAGGAACTAATTTGTCTAATATTCAGTAACAAAAGGGATGTGTCTGTGCTATGCATTAATGCAGCATCAATCATTGACTAACTGCTGCACATATAATGAGAATATTCTCTGGCCAGCCCTGTGGTCTGTAAAGACAGCTGGGGAGATAATAACTCAAATGGAATTTTTATTTTAATGCAACTCCCATCTTTTAACTACAAAAATGAAACAGATTAAAGTTGGTAAAAATATAATGGCCTTTCATAAAAGCTTAGTGTGATAACGTATTTATTTCAGCAGTGATACCCAAAGAGCCCAGAATTTTTCTGCACTTTATTTAGAATAACTTATTTTCGCGTCCAAATTATACCTGTATTTATAATTATGTAAAATATATACTTAGATCCACGTTGCATTTACAATAAATGAAAAATAAATTAATTGTTAAAAATTGCACAGACGCAAGCATTGTATTTTAAAATAAATCACTTCATTGCAACACATATAGGTCTTAGGTTAAGGTGAACATTTCCCCTATTTCCTGTTTATTTCTCTGAAAGCAAAATCTAGGCCAAAAAATATATATTCTTTTTTTTCATTTGTTAGAACTAGAGAAAATTCTCTCCTAATGACAGTTTGAAAATAAACATAAACATGAAATGGTCTTCGACATGCAATGGTTTTCTAGGAAACAATCAACAACGAGAAAATCTACCTGAATTTGTGTAAATGTGGGTCAGGAGGCACAATAAAGTCAGTGCACTGGGGGCCTCTGGTATGTGGTCGCTGTTAGAAATAATAACTGTACATGCAAGAATTATTTCTAAAGGACAGCTTAAAAATGGTAAAGGAGCTGAGAAGATATAGGAGACATAGTAAGTAAGCCTAACAATGACAAACAGAAGGAAAAGAATTTAATGAGGTCAAGTTGAAAATATAATTTCAGATAAAAAACCTCATTGAACTCTGCCGGGTGCTCTACTACAACAGGGTGATATAATCAGCTCCCTTGATTTCTGGTACAGATTCTAAGTCAGGCAAACTGCTTTATCATAAGGATGGAAATATAAAATGTCTTGGTTAATAATGAGTAAAAACCTGAAGTACACAACTTTATAATTCTTATTATTTTTCTTAGGACTAAAAATATTTCTTTAACTTTTAAGCTTTACTTTTAGATCTATATATCACAAGGCTGCCAGAAATCCTTATTATCTTTGCATAAAAGGATACAAATATTGCCATTTACACAAATATTGTAATTAAATTTTTAAAACTCTTAACCTTCCGTTAATCTAAGAACTATAAAATACATGGTCTGATCCATTGAGATGAAAAGAAGTAATTGATCAGGGTCTAAAAATCCTGTCTCTAGAAGTATACATTCACCCATACCACCCTGCAACCCATCATGATGTATGATTACAATGCACCAATGAATTTTAAAAAAATCCTGTCTCTATATTTTTTTTAGAATTCCAGTATTTATTTTTTATTTATAGGATTAAACTAACACCTTTATAATGGTAACACTGGTGCTTTTATTTTTAAATATCTTTTTATGAAATTTTATACACTGGACCATTTTTTTAATACATTTTGAGGGAGTGGGGTAGGATCCAGTAGAAATCACACCAAGTGCTGTGTGCACCAATGAAAGTATATTAAACTAAAAATCTATTTTCACCAAAAGTTTCTAGTTTTGTTGTAAAGTGGTTTCAGCACTACAAAATATATATCCTTTGTAACAAAAATTAAAATTCCAACATATACCAAGATTCTGATTTGACTTTTCCTAGAAGAATGACTAATAAGCATGCATTGTATATCTGCCGTAAGTGAAGAAATGATGGTTAAATTTAATTTTCTGCAGTTTATACTCAAAAAGCAATCTATAGTCTTATTTTAAAATATAAAATACACTATAATATTGAATATGGTTTTCCAGTTCTCTATCTCCTCATCCTCTTTTGAAAATAACTGCTCTACAGAGAACCCTAATTGGGTGAGATTTCTGGATAAAACTTCTGGGGACTGGATCAGAAATATTTGATCCCAGCTTCCAATATGGCCCACCAACGGTCCTATCTCTTGTCATTTGTGCTTGTTTAATCCCCTCCCACACTGTAACAGGAATGTCTCTGTTAATAACAGACTATAGAAAAAGTGATATTATGTCACATCTGAGATGAGTTTATAAAAACATTGTCTCTTCTGTTTTAATTATCCACTTCCCCTCTCTCTATGGTCATTTACTCTGGGAGGAGCCAGCTTCCATGTCATGAGCAGACCTAGAGAAGTCCATGTAGCAAAGAATTCCAACCAAAAGATAACTCAAGTTTTCTGTGAAAATCTCTATGAATGAGGTAGAAAGTAGATAAAAGGCTGGAGATACCCTCTAGCTTTTTACCCTGTATCTTGACTGCAACCTCATGAAATACAATGAACCACTTACCCAGCTAACAACTCCTGGATACCAGGCTCTAAGAATGTGTGTGAAGTAATAAATGATTGTTACTTTAAGTTGATAAGAGTTGGGATAGTTTGTCATGAAGCAATTGATAACTAACACAATTTCTGGTAGCATAGTATAACCAGGAAGAGGAGTTATAATGCTAGAGTGTCTATTGCCTTTATTTTTCTTGGGTACAGGAATTTGTTTGACCTAGTTCTTAAAGCCATTATCTAACCATGGATATAGCTGGCTTCCTTTTTTTTTTCTCAGTACATACACACCTACGTAGGCTATATAACCAGAAAAAATAAAAATGGCCCATGATATTTTTCTCTTTTGAATACCATTCAAAGTGGAAAATTCGGGCCATAAGAGTTTTACCGTAACAGTGACATCCTGTTAAAATAAATTTATAATGCTAGTCTTCATATATTGCTTGCAAGCTTTGCTAATTTTGAGATCCATGAGAACTGGAATTGTTGGCACTAGATAAATAATAGATGAATGAATAAATTAAGAAATTCACTGTATCACTAGATTACACTTTTCTGTTGAAGTGGAACATTAAAACAAAAGATCAGAACAAATATTCATCAGTCCTTTCTAAATAACAAAATTATATGCCATAGCTACATATTTGGACATGATATATTTTCCAAGAGAACAAAGTTATAGAAAATATTCCCTTCAGCAGGGCCTGGTGGTGCATGCTATAATCCCAGTACTTGGGAAACTGAGATAGGAGGATCTCAGGTTTGAAGCCAGCCTCAGAAATTTAGCCAGGCCCTCAGCAACTTAGTGAGACCCTGTTTCAAAATAATAAAAAAAAAGGGCTGGGGGTGTTGCTCAGAGGTAGAATGCCCCTGGGTTCAATTCTCAATACCTCCCCCCAAAAATTCTCCCTTCATTTATGTTCTAATTATAAATAGTCGAAGGGGGGTTAGGGTGGGATGTAGAGGGAGAGACACCAAGCGATATGGGCATGTATGTTTGTATCACTTTGAATTTCATTATGATGTATAATTACAATGCAGCAACAAAAATATAAAAAATTATAGAGTCACGACAGGTGTGGTGGCATACGCTTGTAATCCCAGTACTTGGGAGGCTAAGACCGGAGGATCCGGGTTCGCGGCCAGCCTCAGCTACTTAGTGAGGCCCTCCGCAACTTCGTGAGACCCAGTTTCAAAATAAAGGATAAAAAATAGGGCTGGGCAATGCACCAATAAATGAACATAAAAAAAGAATAAAAGAAAGTAGGGCTGGGGTGTAGCTCGGAGGTAGAATGTCCCTGGGTTCAATCCCTGGTACCGCAAAAAAAAAAAAAATTATAAAGAGTCATCCAAGCCATATTAACAAGAAACTATTAAGACAGTGCATAGGAATAAAGCAAATCATGTGGCTTCTGTGAGGTCATCAATGTTGGTAGTCCAGGATCCTTCACAATCCTGGTGTGGTCCATCCAAGGACAGGATTAGGGTCAATGATGGTTTAACTTTGTTGGATTCTAAGGAATGACTTCATTTTCATCTTGGTAGGTGACTGAGGAAACTGAACCCTGGGATCGAGGTCATTTGATATATTTTCATGAGAACAAAGGAATGGCTCAGACAAAGAAGACCAGGGACTGTAAAAACTGAAAGCGGATGTTGATTGTTGAATGTCAAAATGGAAGTCCGAGATCCTCCTTTGGTTTTCCTCTGAAGAAGCCACACACATATGTAATCAAAATCCAGGAGAAAGATGCCATTGCTCCTCTAGATTTTCCACCCTGAGGACTCTAAATGCTACCTGCCATTTCTAAATTCACAAGTCCCAATTAATAGCTAGGATGTGGCTGGAGGCCCCATACCACTTTGCATTCAGTTGTTCAGTCTCCTCACTCTTTTTTGGTGATACAGCCTTTCTTCTTTTAGGGACACGGCTCTTACTTATGCAGTGTTGACTTTGAGTACTAGTTAAAAAAAATGAAAAGATTTGTCAAAGACAGAGAAGCAGAGTAGTGAACACACTTCTCCAGGAAAGAAGTACACACAATCTTAAAAATTCTCAATTTCTTCCAGAGTCAGGGTATGCACGTATAGAGAAATAATGTTCTGGATATATCAGCCACTTGGCTATTATGTTCAAACTCTCCTTCTCGCTGTTCTTCCCTGTACATAGCCCTGTATTCTGAGGAGTTCCAGTTTGGTCTTTACATGGAAGTAGGCACTGATTGGACCACTGGTGGGTATCTGACTCATGGGCAATCAAACCATGAACCGGCCAGTGGCTTATAATGGCCACTACAAGAGCTGTGCATGATACTCCTATCCCAACGCTTCTATTTACTGTCTCCTCTATTCTATTTTTTCTTCCTCTCTATACCTCACATGCCAAGATGAATCAGCTCTTAGGTGGCACATACATTATTCTAGGGGATTCTTTGTAGAATTGGGCATATTATGGGCCATATTTGTTGAATAGTAAGGACAATGGATTGAGTCTTTGCATAGGCATGCAATAAATACTTCTGAATGAGAATGTTTAAAGGGAGAGGAATACCTAGAAAGAACTATGATTATTTCTAAAAGAGATAATCTCTCTCTCTCTCTCTCTCTCCCTCTCTCTCTCCCTCCTGTCTCCCTCCCTCTCTCTCTCTCTCCCTCTCTCTTTCTCTCTCTCCCTCCCTCTCTCTCTCCTCCTCTCTCTCCTCTTTCCCTCCCTCTTTCTCTCCCTCTCCCTTTCTCTCTCTCCCTCCCTCTCTCTCTCTTTCTCTCTCCTCTCTCTCTCTTTCTCTTTCTTCTCTCTCTCTCTTTTTTCTCTCTTTCTCTCTCTCTCTCTCTCTTGCTCAGAATGCTATTTCTGAAAGAACTCTTTTATTTCAGTTAACATTTTAATAAACCATGCACTGTCCTTTTTTTTTAGTTAAAATTTTCTGGAAAAATGATATTCAAGTAAGACCATAAAAATATGACCAGAAAGTAGATGTCCAGGTCAAGTTACCACATTGGGTTGGTTGGAATAGAGAGTCACATTTCATTGTTTCCTGCTCCATAAAATTCTTAAGTATTCATCTTAGACACATTAACTATGTGTTTTCCTAAACATTGTGGCTATATTCTGGGTGCAGAGTAAAGACCCATAAAGTAATATTAGCCTCTTCATTCTCAGTGTCATAACCCAGTGAAAAACTAATATCCTGAGCAAACATTATAAATATGTTTTATTGTATACTAAGGAGTGTTTGCATATCTGAAAATCTTCAATACCTTCCTTCAACAGCAAAACAAATCAGGTCTGGCATCATTAATAGTCTGTTCAAGAACTCAATAATTAACCTAGCTAAGAATTATTGCTCCTTCTATCAGATTATTTTAATATGCTATACGGAGTACATTTGTGACGTATAATAACATAAAATGGTGGTGAATAGGCAAACACTGATTACCATGGTGGTTCTGTTTCAAACATCTTTGTCAATATACAAAGCTGCTTTAGATGTGTAAATGAATTCTCAGCTGTCACTACTCAGAGTACTGCATAAACAGTAGACTTTCACACAAAATAATTTTATATTTACCAGCTTTATATTTTCATTTTACCTAATCAATTTTTCCTCTGAGAACGCTCTATCAAGATCATTAATGCTCATTTTACTTTAAAAATGTTAGGATAGCAATTCCAAAGCACATGTAAACCATATTGCTATTTTTCAAAGAAAAGATTGGCAAGGGGAGAGTTGAAAGAGTCACCTATATTTTATTCTGACTTTTAAATAGATGGTAGTTTGAAAAAAGGAATCTTATTAAAATGGTGTTTCTTTTTTGTGTGAGGGAGGCTGACAAATTTCACCAATCTAGAACACAGGGTTACAGTTTTCTGTGACAAGTGAATTAAAGGAAAATCAGATATTCTATAATCAATGATTTATCTTTTCTCCTCCTTTTTAGCTGGGGAATTAAATCCAGCCCCGGTTAGCCTAGTTATCTATGATGTGCAAGGCAGACACGATCCATTGTGTACCCGCAGTGAGTGACAGTATGAATGACAGCCTTTGCCAGTCAAAGCAGAGATAAGGACGGGGTTCTGAGAGAAGCTCTGGCTTGAGAGCCATCTGCTTTGTCCCAGTCATCACTCCTGGCAGGAAGGCTGATTCTCAGATAAGAGGGTGATGGAGCCTAGCTTATTTCAGAGAAGGATCTCAGCAAACTAATCAGTGCCATCTGTATTCAGAACAAGTCATCAATTTGGCTTCTTTCTTTCTTCCTCTCTTTCTCTTTCAAAGTTCTCAGTCATGTCTCCCACTGAATACCGCCAAAGCTTCCTTACATTGAGTGTACCACCAAAGAGGGACCCTTGGAATTCAAGAACCAACAAAACAAAAATAGCCCAGAGATCTGAGAATAATGAAAGGAAACAGCAAGAGGGCCTGTGAATGATGCTGTTGGGTGGGCTGGGATGGGAGAGATGCTAGCAAAGGCCAAGTTGCAGGATCAGAGGGATTCAGATGCTAATTAAGAGCCAAAGGTTTACTGAGGCTTCCAAGAAAAGCATGGCCTTTGCGGGAGAGAGGTGTGCATAAATGAAAACAATAACAAAAACAACTGCCAATAGAGTGGTGGACAGGCAGCTAGTAATGTGTCCCTGTCAGGATTTGAAAGCCCAGTGGAATGAGAAAGATAGGGAAATTTTGTTCTGGCCAAAGGTTGTGGGATGTTTAATTCCTCAGTTCTCAGTCTGTGCATCATGCAAAGATAACTAGGTCTGAAAAGTGCCCTATTTGAGCCAACAGAAGATTCTTTGGGAACCCTGATATGCTCAGCTCAAAACAAAGTAAAATATGATAAACTGCACAAACCATCATCTGCTTGTCTTCACACAGCTCTGCACCAAGAGCACTTGCAGACAGTTCATGCTCCAGTCTCGGCGAACTGGAGAGATTTCCTGTTGGGATGCCTTGGGCATAGAGTATAATGAGATATTCCGCGACCGTTTTTCTTTTGTCAAATTACAAACCATTCGGGGGATTTGCCATGAAGAATGGAATAAAGGCAGAATGAAGGAGGGTCCAAGAAGTGGACCGGCTAAAGCCTGAACAGGAGGCAGAATCCGAGACTAGAACTCGGAATCCGACATACAAGCCACTAGCAAAGGCTCTGGTCCGAAACTGAGTGGCAGAACCTGCTGTCAGAATGCCGAGGAGTCAAGCTCTCCCCAGTCATTGACCAGGCAGTCTATTCTACCATTGTGCAAAGCAGATGTCCAAGGTAGGTTCAAGGTAGGTGTGGCAGCAGTGAGGGGTACGGTCATGAGAAGCAGCTATCCTGGAGCACATGGCTGCCAAGAAGGAAGGTTTATCAGGAGGCCTGAACTGCCTCTTCACACCTGCAGCACGCATCCTGGAGACTCACGCTCACCTATCTCAGAACTTCAGCCTATTAATGCCAGCTGGTCCTCCAGCAGCCTGAAACCCAACCAACACCGACACAGGTGTTGCTTGTCTAGTTCCCAATGAAGGACAAAGGCAGCTGTATAGTGGTTTAGAGGCAAGGTCTTTGTAGTCATGCTTTTGAATCCAAGCTCCATCATTTAATAGCTATGTGACTTTGGCGAAGTTACTTAAATTTTGTTGTTTAATTTACTAAAAGGAGCATGATGTTAGGGCTTCTTACTTCTCAGAAAGTCATGGTAATGGGTACATCTGTGCAAAACATTTGAAACAGAAATTCGGCTCATTTTAAGCGCACAGCAGCTATTTTGTTGTTGTTGATGATGTCAATCTTGCTGTTTTTTCTCCCACCTACTGCCACTTCCATAACATTTCTTTATCTGTCACTCACAAAATTTGCTATTCTTCCCTTACTACTTATTTGGAGGGCTATTTATACTCATTTCTTGGTCAATCCTCTTGATTCACAAAAGAGTTTAGCTCTGGGCCCAGTCTTCCTCATGCATACAAACTTTAGCTCATCTTGAAGACTTCATCTGCAAACATCTAATTATCATCTGAACCATCCAACTCACTAGACCCTTAGGTTCTTGACGTCTTTATCCCAGATGGTCTTTCCCTTCACGGCACCTCACACGCCCTTTCTCCTGGTCATACCAAGGACTTCATCATGGGAATCTCACCATCTCCAGATCTGAAATACAAACATCTGCCCTAGGACCACAGTTCCCTACCCCTTTCCCTTTCTTATTCAACTAAGTGTTCCCCTTACAACATTATGGTCATGTTGTAATGTATGTTTGTGTTGGGTCCACAAAAATTTCATCTTCCTTCACTTTTTTTCTACCTTTACTTCTCCAATTTACAGACAAAAGTTCATTATTACAATCATCTCCTCAACTACATTGCTTATCTCCTCATCCTTTGTTCTCTCCTTGCAAAACTCACATGCCAAGTGAACGCAATCGTTGACTTTCTCAATGCTCCTTCCTGACAACTGGAAGGTAGCTAGAGAAAATTATGCATTAACTTCATTATTTCACATCTCAAATGGACTCTCAATACTATCCAGAAATTCTGTTTCTCATTTAAGCTAACTTCCCAATATCTAAGATGAATATCTCAAATATGATCCTCTTTTTTTCTTGCCCAGATCTTTGACTTACTCTTAGCTAAAGTTCCACCACTACATTCTACTGTGAAAACAGAAATCACCAGATGCCAAGTTCTTTTTAACCAGATCCACAACTTACATATGTATCCACATACCTTCTTTTTCTTTCACATAGAGAAATGTAAATGGAAATTCCTTAACAAATGCTTGGATTCCATTTTAGCTTCTCTTTCAAGTTCTTTATTTCTAGCTCAGCTCCAATAGCTTTAGTCCTTCAGATCCATAATTATTTGGGGGAATGTGACTGTTTCTGGGCTTAAGTGTCATTGGCATATTTGTACATAGGCATGCATGTCCATAATTGGCCAGACAACTGACTGAAATATAGAAAATAATTAAGAACATTTAACATTTCTAAAACTACGAGACAGGTCTTAATGAAGCAGAAAAATTTAAATATTGCCCAAATTCACCTGCTGCTTCTCTGCTCTTCACAATCATCAAATTCGAATTCTCATGGTCTAAATAGCCCCTGTATTTTTTTCTGGTTGTCTCAGTGCATAGATTATACTTCTAAAATCAATTGGGATAATATGCTATTTGTGGTGTAAATTAGTCTTCCCCAACATTTATTTATATTTCAGATATTTTGAGTTTGAATCCATTTCAGTAATTATCTCAGTTTTTTTTTGGTTTCAATTGTTATGGAAGAAAATACTACATAAAAACAGTTGTGAGATATGTTAGAATTTAAACCCAGATACTTAAAATCTTTTGACAATGTGACATAAAGCAGTCTCAAATATTTTGGGGGTGATTTCATGAACGATGATTGCATTGAATTCATACCAAATTATGTACAATCGGTAACACTTTCTTTTCAAAAATGCAAATAAAGACAGTTTTTTTTACCTTGAGAAACACACCAAATTCTGTGTGCATGTATGTTTATATCATTTCAAACCTCACTCTGATGTAGTTACAAGGCACCAATAAAAGTATTTTAAAAAGAGACTTAAGAAAATAATTTAATATTTTCTAAGTTACTTTGGCTGCTGGACCATATTACTTAGAGTATATTTCTTTCACTCTCACATTGACCAAATAGTTCTTGACTTTTCCTATTATAATAACAGAATGGCGACCAAAACTTACAGAAGCTTACTCCAGCATATTTAGCACAATGCTAAAAGCTTACATGCATTCGCTCTTTAAATTTTCTCATTAGAGCCGGGCGTGTTGGCGCACGCTTGTAATCCCAGTACTTTGGGAGGCGGAGACCGGAGGATCCGGGTTCGTGGCCAGCCTCAGCTCTCTCTCTCTCTCTCTCTCTCTCTCTCTCTCTCTCCTTGGTGAGGCCCTCCACAACTTCGTGAGACCCAGTTTCAAAATAAAGTATAAAAAATAGGGCCGGGGGCGTAGTGCGGAGGTAGAACGCCCCTGCGTTCAATCCTCGGTACCGCAAAAAAAAAATAAATAAATAAATAAATTTTCTCATTAGCCTTATGGAATAGGTATTTATAGAGTAGATCACAGAAAATTGTGTTTTTTGAAAATATATTTTACCTACATATGTAACCGCAATTTTATATGATTTCACCTAATATCCCCATATTACGGATGAGGTAAGTGAGGTACAATAGGTACAATGAGGTGAAGTTCATTTCTCAAGGCTTGTCAAGTCATAGGTCTATGTGGTTTAACAGCTGGAATGACTTAAAACCCAGAAAGAGTGAAATGTCAGGATTACTCCTTTTTTTTTTTAGTTTTAGGGGGAAAGTTTGATCATGGTAACTCTTGAGTTCTTCAGCATTGGGTTAACAATGGTTGGCTTCATTCAGATTTTATCAGATAATTCTTTGTACTTTGTCATCCAGATTGACATGTGTGATAGTTAATCTAATTTGTCAACTTGACAGGATCATGACACACCCAAGATCATGTGACTTTGGGTGTGTCAATGAGACAACTGGTTTATGTGACAGCAGATTAAACAGAAAGTCCTGTCCTAAATGTGGGCAGCAGGGTTCTGATAGGTGCAGGACTTAAATAAAAGAAGGAGAAAGCCACGTAGAGGGATGCAGGACTCTTTCTGAAGAAAATGCATCTGCTCTCATTTGAGATCGTCGGCCTTCAACTTCGCCGTTTCTCTGAAGAGCTTTTTGATCTTCTGCTCTCGTCTGAGATCGTCGGCCTCCAGCCCTTCGAACTGAAACTTCACCATCGTTTCTCCGAAGAGCTTCCTGATCTTCACATCTTGGACTGGGACTGAATTAGTGGTTGCTCTGATCCTAAGACTCCAGCTCTTAGACCGCTCGACCAGCTACTGGTTCCTCTGACTCTCCACGTGCAGTCGGAACTCGGGACTACATTGTAAGCTGATCTGATAAATCCCGTTTTCCATATACTCATTCTGTGAATTCTGCTAGTCTAATGAACCCTGGCCAATACAACATGCACTGTGCGAGCTTTAGGAGCATGAGTAAAGTAATTCTTAATACTGCTAAATTATTCATTGTTACTGAAAATCACATAACAAAGGACTTTTAAACAATCTAGTTTATCTCTTGAGGAAACCTGGAAAAGTACATTGTCTCTGTTAACTATAATTCTAAGATTAATCAAAACTCCAGCCCCCAGGCAAAGACTGTCCTGTTGCTATCAGGAGAGAATCGGTATCAGAGATTCCAGGGGTGTTCTGACGATTCATCTTTCTGAATCATTTCTGAGTGACTTCAGTAAAAACAGTATTTAACTTGAGCGATAGTTTACCGACGTATTTTCTTCACATGATGATTTTATATGTTCTATTTTCTCATAAATTTAATGGAGTTGAGTTTGTACAAACAATGTCAGATGAAACAACATTTACTTAAAGAAACTACGAAAGGAATTTAATCGGCAATTAAGAATCTCATTTTGCCTGTTCTTAGTAGTCATTATTTTAGCATTATCCCACGATTAGAGAAAAAAGTGCACATCAACACTACATTACTGCACACACACTCGTACCAAAAATAACAACAGATATACTTATTGTCTTGAACAATAGGCTGAACTGGCTTTTGAAAACATGATCAGGGGACTGATTAAAAGTGACTGAGATGGCTAAATTAACTAAGCAGAGGGGAATTTCACTAGCTACCATGGGATTTGTAAACACATGCTCTAACAAATTTATCTCTTTGATGGACTTTCTTTTTCAAAAGAATAACAAGAAGAAAACGTACTGTGTTATCATACAGAAAGGATTAGCATAGAATGTATAGGTATTACAGTTCAGCCTAGCCATGGAAGAGTACATTGGAAACACATTCCTGTATTAAATACATCTCACCTGTGGGGGGAGAATGAATATGGAAGATACAGGAAACTGGAAGGTGTCCATCTCTGAGACTCCCCAAATGAACACCATTCTACATTACCAAATAACTATCAGAGGAAGCTATGGAGAAGGTACAGTATAATTCTAACTTTGCCCCTCCATTTATTTATAGATGATGAACTTGAAAGTTGAGGTAGAGGTGAGGATCAGGTCCAATACCTAAAGACAAGACGACCATCTCAAGTTCATTGAACTTGGTTCCATTCTGTTCAGGAGAACAAACCCATTAGTGAAGTCTGCGAAAGCTGCTCTCTGGAGTACTGTGTTAACACTCGAACCCTTCACCTCCTGGCTAAACAAAGCCACAGGTCAGGAAAGTCTCACTTCTGATCACAAAATAACATCCACTCAGCTATGCCAAATTCTCCCCCACAATGGTCTTTCTCCTGTCTTCCTTAATCTTTTAAGATTTGTTTGTTCTAAGTCCCAGATTCGTTTTACTCTTCCTTGGAAAGAATATTTCTATGTAGAGAGATTGTCTACCAGTGAAAGAAGCGTCTCCCTACTGATGGGCTCCTAGAAAGAACTTGTACACTTCTTTTAGAGGAGATCTTGGTAGACATGAACAGATTTTTTTTTTTTTTTTTGTGGTACCGGGGATTGAACCCAGGGACATTCTACCTCCGAGTTACACCCCCGGTCCTATTTTTTATCCTTTATTGAAACCAGGTCTCACGAAGTTGCGGAGGGCCTCTCTAAGTAGCTGAGGCTGGCCGAAAACCCGGATCCTCCGGTCTCAGCCTCCCAAGTACTGGGATTACAAGCATGCGCCACCACACCCGGCTATGAACAGATTTTTGACAACTAACCTTTCAAACAATATTGACCTGTTTTATACCAACCCTCCCACCCTGCAAAATCTGCATTTCTATATTTTTGTGTTCTGTACCAAATGTATTTTTCTGGATGCATTTCATCTAGTACACAGCCACTGAACGTCAAAGAACACAAAACAATGTTACTCTGCATTTTGTATACCAATGATGCTGATAAAAGATTAGAAACAACTACCTTTATTTATCATTGAAAGTTAGATTTTATTTTCAGCTTTATATTCTACTGTTCTGTTTAAATACATGTTAGTGCATTGGGGGAAACCCTTTTCTTGTCTTCGGACCCATATTAAATACAGTTTGTATTTCTAATCCTACTTATCAATTTTTTTCTTATTTGACTCCTTTTGTATAAATATCAACCGTGCACCAACATTAATAAAATTAAAACATTTTCAATATTTCAGTGCTTTAAACAAATATATTTGAATGCATAACTATATACAGAGGTGTATATGTAAAGTATCTCATATGCACAGGTATATCTATATGTTTATACATATTCATACACACACACACACACACACAAACACATAGGGCAAACAGTTTAACATTGCTTTAGATCCTGTTATGCATCATCTGAGTTCATTTTCAAAGATGAACCACTGGAGAGGTTACTGGTAATTTTGAGTTCTCTGTCAACAGTGAGCTAAGATAGCAGTCCCCTCAACCTTAATCCTCTGACCTTATCCCGTGGTTCTGTGGATGCTAAGATCTCCTAGGTTTTTCACGGTTTACCCATCTCCTTCACAAGTTACAAAAGGCTCTATTTAAATTGCACAGGTCTCTCAGTTTGATTGATGTTCGCAGCTTCAACTGCATCCCCAAAATTAAAGTCGCAGAAATAGAGGCACACACTGGAGCGGTGATAATGGTTGTCCTTTAAGTTTCAACTAATGTGCTACAGCTCAGGGGTCTCAGGGATAGAGGGAAAAGATTTCACCAAGCACTGATATCACAAGTGCAGAGAGAGGTCTGGGCTTCAGCACCAAGGATTAACTGCAAAAGGAAAGTCCCTTCAGGAACACAGGCACGGGAGTATATGCTCAAGCTCTCTGCCAATAGCAAAGAGTTGAAGAAAAGAAAGAACTGCTAGAGAGACCGAGAGAAATTAAAAAAGGCCTGGACAATGCAAGAGCGATGCTGCACAGAGCACCCTAATTTAGCAAAATATTATTACTAAAACTGGAAAGAAACAAAGCCTTCTCTGTAATAGGAGGAAAGCAGTGTAAACAGAAATAAAGGGAGATTGCATCTCCAAAAGAAATGGAAATTGTAAATGACCATATTCCCTTGAAGAGAAGCTGATTGAAAAGATGGGGACAGGAATAATTCAATTCAGACACTCAGGACCAAATAATACATCATTCAGTATTGTTTGTTTGCTTTGGTTTAATTGAAGCTATTTGTCCATGTGTTTTATTAACACCAGGATAACCTAAGTTAGGTATTATATGATATCATTCATTTTAGCTGGTGCTATTTTATTTTTTCTTTAAAAAATTCAAATATAGTCCGTTGTGGTGAGGAATTTTTGCAACTTCATTTTCTGATCCTAGAAGGGATGAATATGGCCTTATGTTGTATCTAGTTTGGGCTCTTGTGTTATGGGGAAATTGACATCAGAATTATACTTAACTCTAACAACAGTTATCGGTTGCTTAGAATGTTCTGATCTTTTGCCCTTTCTGTGGCCAGAATATCCTAAGGCCACATGGCCAAACCTTCTGTTTTCTTTTTATTCCTTTGCTGCTATATCTTTGAGTTTGCCTGGGACGTCTGCTGCCTGATAATTCACATAGGATATATAATATTTTTCAAATCAAGGTACGTTCTTAATTCATGATTTTGAAGTCAATTTAATGAATCACGACAAGAAAAATGAGGGCAAAAAGAACATATCAAAGTCTACCAGCTGTAAACGGTAAGAATATGCTGTGAGTGTATAGTTGTGTATTGCTGTTAATCATGGTCAAATGTTGCAAGCTACTACCAAAGAACACTTTTCTGTGAAACTAAAAAGTCAAAACGAACCTAATGGACTATTCTAGAAAGCTTTTTCAATATATTTGATAATATGCTTATTTTTATTTTTATGGGCACATAAAATTGCACATAGTTATGGGCTCCCATTCGATGTTTCACACATGTGTACATTGTATAATGTTCAAATTAGGGTAAACGACTATCTCCTCAAACATTTGTCATTTCTTTGTAGTGGAAACACTTAAAATCATATTTCTTGCTCTTTGGAAATATGCACTTTAGTATTGTTATCCACAGTCACCTACTGTGCAATAGAACTCCTAAACCTAGTTTTCCTATATAATTATAATTTAGAACCCACTGATCAACTTTTTCCCATCCCTCCCTTCCACCTACTCTCTGCAGGCTCTGCTAACCACTATTCTACTCTTAATTTCTATGATATCAATTTTTTAAAATTCTACTTATGTGTGAGATCATGTGGTACTTGTCTTTCTGAGACTGACATTTTAGCTAATGGGTTTATTGTACTCAATTTTCCAAGTTATGCTTTTAAACCTTTAAGTCAATGATTATTTTTTATCATAATCTATGCTCCATTTTAAGAATAATAACTTGTTTACTAAAATAAATATTTTTATTTAAAAAAAATTTGCCTTTGACTTTTTTTGTATTTCTGATATCTAAACTCCAAAAATAATGATAACTGACACTGATCAATGGTTAGACTCCCTAAGAAGTAATCTTTGACCAAAGCTCTGAATTCTGGGTCTAGAGTGTTGCTCTGGAGCTAATCCTTAGTTGATCTTCTCTCAATGTCTTTCCTGAATTTTCAACATGGTCTAATTTTCAAAAAACTTATTTTACATATAAATTTACATACATATTTTAGTGAGATACAAATATAATAATGTTTAAAGAAACACTTAACTTGTTGGTATGTACAAAGTCCTAGACACAAGAATGAAAGAAGGAAAAATTAGATGAATTTTTACTTAGACACAAGTCTTACTGGAGCAGTCATTTCATGTCAAGGGGTATTATGACATCATATTGAAAATATCAGCTATAACAATGTGGAAATGAATGTGTTATGAGAGCCAAATGCCTAGAATTCAAAAGAAGTAAAGCACTTTTTTAACGGTAATGTAGCTTAACTTTTGTACCATGTTTTTATAATGTGCTTTCTGTTTAAGGTAAATATGTCATAATATATTAACTCAGGTTGACCTGTCATTTAGTGTATCACCTTTAAAATTTTAGAAGATTAATATAATCATATCTCTATGATAAATTTGATAGCCAGATTCATTAATACAATAAAACTAATGTGTACTACTATAAAATGTACAGAAAATGTTTGGATATTTAATAATCTCTTATTAGAAAATAGAAATATAAATGTTTAAACTACAGCATTTGTTACTTTATTAGAGACATACTTTTTGGATAACCATTTTATGGCTGATTTAGAGTATAATATAGTAATTTCAAATTGTGTGAAATTTCATCTTATTCTTCTATAGTTTGGCTGTGGTTAGTTTTTGCTTTCATTTGCTGAATATTACAACAAGAAGACCAATCTCTTCATCTGGCAAAAAATATTAGTTTTTCATCTTTTGTTTATCTTAGAAGCATTCGATTTCAGTAACTTCATTGCTTTGGGGCTTTATTCTATTTTATTGTTCTTGTGCCACACGCTTTTTTAGATGCCTATCAAATTCAACTAAAGGTCTTATGTAAATTCAAGAATGGGGTCAATATTTTCATCTAACACTAAGAAGCTAAAATATTTACACCTTAAATGTTGGCTGTGATTTTTCATTCCAATAACAATGGGGAATTACTTTACTCAGAAGTTTCCTTTAAGGCATAGCCTATCTATAGAAGATTGTTCCAGTATAGTCCTGTCAATTTGAAGCTGTAACTGAGATGCTAACCTTGGGGGTAAAGCAAAATGCCTTATCCTGTTGGGCTTAAAAGGAATGCAATATTTTGATAAGATCCATAAAGTCCTAAAGAAAAGTAATGCAAACACTAATCTAGCCACATTCATCACCAGTCAGACAGAGCAGGATATGGAAACACACTTCTTTAAGTGTGTTTTTTAACACTTAATTTTAACTTTTTAATTAAGATTGGTGTTATTTGCCCTCTACCATGTTTTTCATTATTCCAACAATGCAGTAGATATTATTTTCAAGAATTTTTAATATTTTCAATATATGCAAGAAAGAAAGGAAGGAAGAAATGGAAAGAAAGAAGGAAATAATGGAGGGAAGGAAGGGATTAGACTTGGGGTTCTTTTAAATGAGGATGTTTCTAATGTTTTAAAGAAAATTAGAGTTTCCAAAGTTAATTCTATGCAATCTTTTAAAATACACTTATTGTATAACATGAGCTCCAGCTATACATTTTGGAGTACTTTTCTAGTGTGAGCTCTAAAATTATTCAGCAGGCAATTCTCAAAGTCCAGGTACAAAAATGGGGGGGGGATCTTAACAATAGTAGACCAGACTCTGAGGTGTATTAAGAACCAATTTTAAATATATAAATTCTGATACACTTGCAGGGTGGACAGGTACTGTCAATGGCCTATAAACATACCCACCCAAACGAAGATAAAATTTTAAGTTTTCCAACAGAAATCCCTATATAATTATTCAAATTAGAAAGCTATCATAATTTCAAAATACTTTTGGCGATGAAGGCATCTCTGTTCAAGGAAATGAAAGGTTAATTTGCCATATTTATAAGTGGGATCATTGTCTTGTGATGTTCTAAGGCAATATAAGACTGTCCACTTATTTAAAATACAGTGATCAGGACTAATTAGACCCATCCAAAGAAATCAAAACCGAAACAAACTGATTACTAAAATGATCTGGCTTGGGTTTCTAGGAATTAAAGTCATATCGGGCTAGGTAGTTTTCATTTTGCCATAAAAAGGCACACAGAACCTGTCCAGGGAAATACAAAATTCCCAGGAATAACATCACAAAGATTTCTATGTGGGTCTGTGAATACAGATCAATGAATCTGGGTAATACTTGAAATTACAGTATTAAAAACCACAGGTAGCAATAATGTTAAAATGACTCTCAGATTTGAAGCAGAGGATGTTGTGCTAACTCGCAGCTCAACGAAGGCATTCCTGTGCTCTTGTGTGCCCATGTGGTCCAAGCACTGCGTTTCTGTTTTCTGATGACTGGCCAATTTAGTAAGAGAGCAGATGAGAAACTCACACTGGAGGGTAATTTCTTGTTTACCCGAATAGTCCAGCATTTGTGACATAAACAGCAGACACTTATTTTTTTAAAGGTTCATATATGGAGGTTTTGTTTATTTATTTATTTTTTGTTTACTGCATTTTCCAGTATGTGAGAAAGTTATGCTGAAAAGTAAAGAGGATTGTTACTTTATACTTAGATGTTTTCAGCGTATGCGTATTCAAACTTTTTGTAGCTTCATTTTATTATGGAAGTGACATATACTTACTGTAGAAGTGCTAGAAAATGCAGGCAAATTGGAAGAAAAGAAACATTATATATAACTACACTGCCTAGAGGTAACCAGTTAGGTGTAATGTGTGATTTCTTCTTGCCATATCTATAGTTATAGGATTATTTATTCTAATGAACTTTACTCAGACAAGCTAATGAATTTTAATTCACAGATTGTCATTCAGGGGGAGCGATGAGATTTCTTCTTTGTCACTCCCTACTTCACTCAATGAAATGTTTGTAGGTTCAGTCTTTAAAAACTAGAGGGAGCCAACTATCTCCCTGCCAACATCTGCTTGTCTCTGGAAGACCGCCCGAGATCAACTAGAAATAAGCATGGCTGCCTCCTGACCAGGTGCCCAGCGTCTCCACGTGCACTTACAGGTCACTAGGAGGAAAGCAACCTGTGTGAGGAGACACCGCAAGGCACAACAGATGGTGTCTTGCCCTCCATTCCAACACCTTCCATAACAAAAGCGTTTCCTGACTATTTAATATAGCAAACTGATAACCATAACTGAGTTCTCAGCAGCTAAATGTCCCAACATTTATTGGTAGAGGGAATGTAAAAACTGGGACCTCTTTAGTCAGCATGCATCATGAGAGATGAGTTGAAAACGAACAGTGTTGTTGCTGTATTTGATTTAGCTCCAGCGACACATCTAAGGAGCCTGGTAGCGTTCTCACGGGTCTGGGAGCCTCACAGCACCCTCAGGGACACTCTGGGCCATGGGAAAGGTAATGCAGAATGGCAAGACCACCGGTGAGACCTGGAACATGGCCAGGGCCCTACCACTGAAATAATGTTCTCGCTACTTGGGCCCCAGGTGGGACTGTGCTGAAGATGGATAACCGCAGGTACTTGGGCAACAGCTGCACCACAGGCAGAAGCATGGTATCAGCAAGCCCAGAAGGCAAGAGAAATGCCTAAAGACTTGCAGAAACACAATTTAAAGCAGTACTGCACAGCTGTGGGCTGCTGGGAAGCAACAGGAGGGGCCCGGCCCAATACCAGCAGCAAAGATGGAATTTTTTTTTTCCTTCAGAAAAGAGGAGGGCGACCATAAAATTAAAAAAGCAGGAGGCAGGCTCTATACTTCTGCCAATGAACTGCGGGGTTGCAGGTGAGATGAATAACTTTTCACCTTTATGAACATTTTATAATGGCTTTTAGCCTCCGTTTTGTGATCTGAACAAACCAAGGTGTCCTATCAGTGAAAACAAAACAAAACAAAGAATCAAAACAAAACAAAACAAAAACAAAAACCACAGGATTGAAACTCTGACGGATTGTACAATTGGTGGGCTGGTTATCTGTGGGAGGATTTGTGTAATTGTAAACTTTTGCCTTTCAGTGGACTGAGGAAGGAAGAGATGCATGCCGTGGTGCTGGGGGAAGACGAGATACAACATTGAGAAGAGGTTGAGGCTGGATTTGAGACCTCTGGAGCAAATGGCTTGCATTTGTGCAACGTTATGAGAGCAAGTCCTGGGCCCTCCTTTTCCCCAGGCCTCTGCAAGCCGGCCCCCCAGGTAGTTTAGTTCTGTTGGCACTCAGAAGACAATAGCCCACGCCGGGCGTGGTGGCGCACGCTTGTAATCCCAGTACTTTGGGAGGCGGAGACCGGAGGATCCGGGTTCACGGCCAGCCTCAGCTCTCTCTCTCTCTCTCTCTCCCTGTCTCTCTCTCTCTCTCTACTTAGTGAGGCCCTCCGCAACTTCGTGAGACCCGGTTTCAAAATAAAGTATAAAAAATAGGTCTGGGGGCGTAGCGCGGAGGTAGAACGCCCCTGGGTTCAATCCCCGGTACCGCAAAAAAAAACAACAACAAAAAAGATAACAGCCCAATGCATGGGATTCTGGGATACTTTGGACCCCTGGAAGTGCCACAGAAGCAGTGTCTCCTTTTGCCTTTTTCCCTCTTATTTCTCTTTCTCCCCCAAGGCAGGCCATATAACTAGGATTCCTCTTCCCCAAGGCAAATGACAGAAACCAGAAGCCTTCTCCCAAAGCCAGTCATAAAATCTAGAAATCTACTCTGACCTGACGCCTGCCTTTCTGCATAGGAGTTGGCGATAAAGAAAATCTCTCATCTATCATGTCTGATCATAGATCATGGAATCCTCAGTCCAGAAAGGTTCTTGTCCTACACAGGAAAAGGGTTCTTGCCCTACACATAGCAGAAAGAAACAACATGATGAGACACAAAAGGATCCAAACAGGCAGCCTTGCTGGGTTTCCCCTTTCAATCTATTACCTTTAGATCATACCTTTTGCATCCAACTGCATTTCTACACTATTGTCCCTTCTTCATTGAACTTAAGCATAAACATTTTTTTTTTTTTTTGCAGTAACAGGGATTGAACCCAGGGGCGTTCTACCTCCGCGCTACATCCCCGGCCCTATTTTTTTATCCTTTATTTTGAAACCGGGTCTCACGAAGTTGCGGAGGGCCTCACTAGGTAGAGAGAGAGAGAGAGAGAGAGAGAGAGAGAGAGAGAGACAGGAAGAGAGAGAGAGAGAGAGAGAGAGAGAGAAAGTAAGAGAGCTGAGGCTGGCCACGAACCCGGATCCTCCGGTCTCCGCCTCCCAAAGTACTGGGATTACAAGCGTGCACCACCACGCCCGGCCAAGCATAAACATTTTTGAGAAATTAATTATATAACATCCATACCAGGGCCAAACACAGGTTCTGGCACAGAGAAGTTACTTAATATTTTTTCCAAGAAGCACTGTTATAGGATTTTCATAGCCACCTTTTCCTTGAATTCTTGAAACATCTTGCTTTCCAAATTATTTAATAATGACTATTGTCTCTGAAATAAATTTCAGAGAGATAATAATCCAACATCCGACATTTACAAGTGATAGGATCACATCCCAGCAAAAGGAGACTTCCTACTCCAAGTTTACCCTGTTTTTTTGTTTTCCCAATTATACTTCTAAGTCTCAAAAAGGAATGAAAGGGGAAGTGACGGGGAAAACAACCACATGTGGGTGTGCTTAGTTTGAAAAAGAAGGGCTAATACATTTTCTGTCTTCACAATACAAACTATAGAGGGTAAAGCCTCATAAAAATGCTGTTGGCTGCCAGGAATGAAAGCTGATGTCACACGGGCAGGGAGCCCCTGCATCTCACCGTGCCGACTTACCCCAAAGACGCAGCCTGTACAGTTCAGGGAGGAGGACACCACAATGTTCACTGTCACATGTATCTGGGTGCTGGAACTGTGGCTCATTTTAATTTTGCTCCTTGCCTTCTCAACTTTCCACGATAAGCATGCATCATCTCTAATCATAAAGTTACTAAAGGTTGAGCACATTTTTTAATTTAATGCTTTATTATAACGTGGAAATGATTTTGGTGGAGTCATCACAGCGAAATGATAGCAAACAGAATCATATACAAGTAATTACATACATGTGTCTCCAGGAAAAAGAAAGAAGCAAAATACACTAAATCCGAACTCATTTTGATCATCTTCTGCCTCCACACTGACTCCCCCCGGCAGGAGCGATATCGTCTCTCCTCCACATTTCCAGCCTTCCGGCTTGCCCTGAAGATTTTAAATTTACTGGCGCCCACAACTGCAAGTCAGTTTTGTTTTTTCTTTTGTTTATTCGTGTCTTATGATTATATGTAATGGTGGGATTCATTGAAACATACTTATACATGCACATAACATAAATTGATCAATTTATTTTAATTCTCAAAATAAATTGTTTCTCTCATTCTCTGGAGAATTTTAAAAACAATTCCCCTATCTGCCACAAAAAAAAAGAGCAAGTGGCATTGGGTGCTTGATGGCTAAAAGTTTTTCCAACATAATAACTTAGGCTACTGTACCTGCTTTGACCCCTATATGCTGGATAGGAAAGCAGACAGTTTACAGAAACCCTAAGGGGGAAACATGACATGGAGCTAATGTTTCTGGCAAAGATTTGACAAATCGTAATGAATGGCTGAAAGTATCAGATTTTAAAGTGATATTACCAAACCTGGATTCCTGAATGCTACATGGAATAAGATTTCATTTTCTCTTATAGAAGCTAATTAGATTATTATTAGCTAATTTGAAAGTACTGACAAATCAGCTCATTAGTGATCTCTCTCTCTCTCTTTCTCTCTCTCTCTTTTTTTTTGGGGGGGGTGTAACTTGGGATTTAGCCCAGCAGCATTCTACCTCTGAGCTACACCACCAGCCCTTTTTATTTTTTATTTTGAAAACAGGGTCTTGCTAAGCTGCTAAGGCTAGCCTCAAACCTGCGATCGTCCTGCCTCAGGCTCCCAAGTACTGGGATTACAGGCATGTGCCACCACGCCCAGCTCATTAGTGATCTTATAAACCATACACATATAGGTATTATTCTCATTCAGCCACTTTTACTGATGCCATGTAGTAGCATCAATGAAATGTTCAAACTGACATTTATATTACTTTCATAACTTAAAATAAATATTTAGGTATAATCTATCTTAGTAGGAAATTGACTGTCCTGAGATATATATATAGAGATAGATAGATAGATGATAGATAGATAGATACACAAATTTTAAACCTTTTTCTTTTGATAATTATGTTAGTCTCAGAACTTTTCTATAGAAATGTTTCTTAGATTATTTCCTTGTGGTGAATACTATGCACACAAGGAAAGCAGCCTGCTAACTATTAGGAAAGTTTAAAAGCAGACTCTCGTAGTCATCGTTTCCCTATCTTGATTTTAATATTAGCTTTGCTCTCACCCATGATTACTTACTTACATTGACTTTTCCTCTAAGCCTGAGGAGTCAATAAATGAAAAAACAGAGCATTGGAATAATGGCTTGTGATCACTAGGCATGACTATTGGAAAGAATACAGAGCATTCAGACTGGAGCAAAAAGCCTTCCTATAAAAAAGGGAAAACAGGTTACAGTTCTACTTGTTTTAGGGTTCTAAGAAAGAAAATGCATTGTTTGGAGACTCATTTCTAAAGGATTTGCCTCCGTCCCTGGACACCTCACCCCACCACAATTCATGTCACCCGCTGTCCAGACCAGATTCAAGGTTCACTCAGGAAAGATTACATGCACAGGGTCACTGGGAGAGAAGGTGGGGTCAGGAGCTTTCAGGCTGGAGAATGGAGCTTTGATTTATGGTGCGCTACAAATTTAGGTTGTGACCAGGTCTTTTCTACCTTGCCAATATGAAGAGCAAGAACAACAACAAAAGAAAAACAACTTGCAGTGCAATATAAATAAGTACAATAAATTAGTGCTGGAGCAATTTACCTAAGTAGTACTTTTATGATTCCAGGATAATTACTGTACTTTACAACTACTGCACGGCACTGTTATAAATCCTAACACTGGGTGATACCTAATTTTCCCGGGGTTACAAACTTATTCACATCCAAAGTTCATTTGCAATTTATTAGACAATGAAAGGCACAGGAAACTATAGTTCTTCCCTAACCAAGATTAAAAGTCAAACCATAATGATAAAAAATAATACTGAAATCCCTGATTACATTTATTTCATTGTTTATATTTTACTTCCAACGAGGGGGTTTTAGAGTTCTTTTGATCTCATCCCTTCTTTATACATCTTCATTTAACTCAAAGGTGAAATGCCAGTGGTGTGGATCAAAGCTTTATAATATAATAAACAAGAGTAGACAAAAAAAAAATAAAATGTCATTTGGCTTTTTCACAATCATAATCATGATGGGAGGAAGAATAAACTAAACTGAATTTTATATACTGGTCGGCCGCAGAAATTTTCATTGTTATGAAGTAGGCATGCATGAGAACAAGGACAAGTAGAGTTCATAAAATGTCACTTCACAATGAAATATGTGCTCCCTCATTTCCTGTAGGTTTGGCTTCATATGCTTTCAGACTGAAAATATGGATAATATAATAGAGGAGAGTTCAGAAAAGGCAGAAAATGGAGACAGATGAATTCTCTTGAATGCTCAGGTATGGCTTAGTGTACACCACTGTGTAATCGCAAAGGGATCACCAAGAGTCATGATTTCCCCCTGTGTGATCTCTGCCTATATAAGTTACCATTCTTAATGACTTATAGCCAGCTTTTAATTATTTTTCATGGACATAAAAACTCTACGGTTTCCCAAGAAGCACTTCTTTTACTCCATTTTAAAAAACTTAAGATAGACATGTATCATAGGAAACTTTTTTTTTTTGCGGTACTGGGGATTGAACCCAGGGGTGTTCTACCTACGCACTATACCCCCGGCCCTGTTTTTTATACTTTATTTTGAAACCGGGTCTCACGAAGTTGCGGAGGGCCTCACTAAGTAGAGAGAGAGAGAGACAGGGAGAGAGAGAGAGAGAGAGAGAGACAGGAAGAGAGAGAGCTGAGGCTGGCCTCGAACCCAGATCCTCCGGTCTCCGCCTCCCAAAGTACTGGGATTACAAGCGTGCGCCACCACGCCCGGCTTATCATAGGAAACTTTAAGAAAACAAACACATTGAAGAGCTTAGATGTCTCAATAGTGGGAGACTCTGAATGGGAAAAACAAAGACAATTCAATTCAGAGGAAAAGAGGCAACTAAAACAAGACCAGAAAATGGGCCAAATAATAAATAAAGCCCTTGGAAAGGGCTGTTTTCCAGGCGTACCAACATTCCAGACTTCCCTAAGCGTGTGTTCTTTCCGATGTCTTCTCTGAATGTGTGTTTTTTCTGATGTCTATATTATTGTTCATGTATGGAATGGCTTTTTACTTCTTTCTACTTGAAATATTCCTACTCAATCTTTGAGACCCAGTTAGAATGTGACCTCTCTGGAGAAGGTGCCCTCTTTGGAAAACAGCGCACTTCCTTAACTGTGGATTATATCCTTAAATTGCACTATCTGTGCTGTATTGTAATTGTCAGTCTTTGTTCTGTGAACTGGTCTGTGACCACTTCTATCATAGGAACTGTAAACAACTCCTGAGATCATAACCACTGTGGAGTGTACCTAACACTTACCTGTCCCCCCGTCAATGACAAAGGAAGGGTGGGAGAAACATGGGGTTGAAGGGTTAGAACCCCAACTTGCTGTGCTGATAAATCAAACTCAGCTTGCCCAGGGATCAACTGTGCATATGAATCAGTGGCAGCTGGGCTTCTGGAAGAGGGGGACACTAATAGAAAATGTAATTACTTGTTACAGATTCTCATTACCTAAATACTCTTTGTATTTATTTTATTTTATCTTATTTTATTTTATTTATTTTTTGCGGTACTGGGGATTGAACCCAGGGGCATACCCCCGGCCCTATTTTTTATCCTTTACTTTGAAACCGGGTCTCACGAAGTTGCAGAGGGCCTCACTATGTAGCTGAGGCTGGCCGCGAACCCGGATCCTCCGGTCTCCGCCTCCCAAGTACTGGGATTACAAGCGTGAGCCACCACGCCCGGCTGTATTTATTTTATTTTCATTTTTTGCATTGCTGGGGATCAAACCCAGGGTCTCACCCACGCTAGCACTCTATCACTGAGTTACTCCACCAGCTGTATTTGTTTACTGATAATAAAACCTGAGCTCATTGCTGGGATTTGTCTGATTCTAAAGCTTTCAAAGTATTAATAGGCATCTAATTCTAGGACAAGAAATAACAAGTGGCCTCAGGAGACTTATTTTCATGGTGGTACATGCCTGGAATCCCAGTACTTGGGAGGCATTGCAGGTTCGTGGCCAGCCTCAGCAACTTAGTGAGACCCTCAGCAACTTAGTGAGACCCTGTTTCAAAATAAAAAATAAAACAGGAGCCAGGCTTGGTGGCACACACCTGTAATTCTAGTACTTGTGAGGCTGAGACAGGAGGATTGCAAGTTCCACGACAGCCTCAGCAAGTAGTGAGACTCTCATCAACCTAGTGAGACCCTGTTTCAAAATAAAAGTAAAACGGGACTGGGGATGTGGCTTGGAGATAGAATGCCCCTGGGTTCAATCCCCAGTACCATAAAAAAAAAAAATACAGCTGGTGGTGTAGCTCAGAAGTAGAATGTCCCTGGGTTCTGTCCCTAGTACCACAAAATTAAAAAAAAAACAAGGATGAATAAGGATTTATCTTCTAATATAAAGACAAATGACGCAGCCACCCCTTTAACTCAGGTTACAAACACAGACACATAATCACAGCCTCAGCCTGTCCTTCAACACTTTTCAAAGTTGACCAACCTTTGGAGGACCAGGTGGTGGAATGAAAGTAAATTAGGAAGCCAGGCGTGGTGGCGCACGCTTGTAATCCCAGTACTTGGGAGGCTGAGACAGGAGGATCCAGGTTCGCGGCCAGCCTCAGCTACTTAGTGAGGCCCTCCACAACTTAGTGAGACCCTGTTTCAAAATAAACAATAGAAAATAGGGCTGGTGTGTAGCTTGGAGGTAGAATGGCCCTGGGTTCAATCTTCAGTACCGCAAAAAAAAAAAAAAGAAAGAAAGAAAAGAAATGATGTGTTCAAGACCATTCCTTGTGTCAAATGCACTGAATGCTTGTTTTTGTAGCAGGCAATGAAAAGTCAGTTTACCAGTGGCTCTGCCCCTTCTCTGAGGTGTACCTGGTCCAGCGGAGAGCCTGGCATGCGCCAAGTTCACACACAGCGTGGTAGGTGCAGTGGCTGAAGTCCACAGATAGGCACAATAAAGAAGACTCCACTCTCTTGGAAAGACACCTCAAAAGTGGTGCCTTGTAGTCGAGTTTGGAAAGCTAAGTCCCCAGGGAAGCTGGGGCAAGGGGCTGCCAAAGGCCTTCTCATCACGGCGGGTAGAATGGGCAAAGGAAGCGCTGTCAATGACCCACGAAGGTCAGTGAGACCCGGGCACAGTCTGTCCTCCAGAGCAATGCACGAGTTTGAACACTGCCTAGACAGTGAGGAATACTTTCGAGCAAGGAAATAACAGAAGCATATTTGCATTTTATAATGATAATTTAAAATTATAGCAAGATAAGGATGGGGGAGGGTACCAAATGAACGTTGGGAAGAAAATTGATGAGTATTTTGTAACAGAGGAAGGCTAATGGGGTAAACTCATGTAGGTGTGCAATGGGAACGAGGAGGGAAAGATAGATGTAAGAAAAATAAAGTTGTAGGAGTTAATTTTGAATATGTAAAGGGGGCTATAAGAGATATTTAGGGATTGGGATACTTAGTAAACAGGATAATTTTCCTCTTTCTGATGTGGAAGGGAGTATGAATAGTGCTTTGGTTCACAAAGATGGATACAATGGGAAGAAAGAATGATCTGGAAATAAGGGTAAAGTTTTAATTTTTGATAGTCTGAGTTTGTTGCCTATGGGACATTCCATTGGAGGTGCCTGCTGGGCAGTCAGAATTTGTGGGTCTAGCACAAAGAAGAGAAGTATGATTTGGTAACAAGGCGCGCTGTAATCACCAGCCTTCAGTGGCCATAGCCTGGGAACAGAATACAGAGGAAGAAGAAAGAAGCCACCTGCCTGGCCCCAGGGGCAGAGTGCGTTCAGGTGGATTAAGTATTTACAGACAGGCGTGTAAAGATACTGCAAGACCTGGGTTTAGGAAGAGAGTAAGCCCAACATTTGCCAAGCTCTAAGTTTAGTGCAAGTGATTTTAGAAGTCTTTTTTTTAACTACAGAGAATCTTTTTTATAAATTCATTTATTGGTGCATTGTAATTATACATTTTGATACATGTCAGGGTAGTAGCATCATACATGCACACATTGCTCATGTAGCCCTCCCTCCAATCCCACCCTATATCCTCCCCCTTCCCTCCCTTTCGTGCTCCGCATAGTGATTGAGTCTTTTAAGTTTGTGTATATACATCGTGTGCTAAAGTGTGTTTCCCTCCACCCCCCTCCATGAGTATGTTTTTCCTTTTCTTTTTTTTTTATTTTCCCTTAACATTTGAATAAAGCAGGAAGGCTGTCAATAGATATGAAAACACTTAGAAAAATATTTAGAAAAATAAATGAAATGTAGTGAAGAATCTTCAAATAAAATGAAATGCATTGTCTAAATGTATTTAAAGTGATACTATTTAAGTTTTATTATTTGGATGTGGTAGAAAAAAACCCTAAGGGTGACCGAGGGCAATAAGATTTCAACATCAGAAAGAGGCTAAGCTTTCCTCCCATTCAGCTGACTGGTAACTGTGAAAAGTATTATGCTCAAACAGTGGTAGTGAATATATTCGTTAAAAAATGCCCTGGGGTTCAATCCCCGGTACCGAAAAAAAAAAAGTGTACATGTATGCCTCTATGACCCTGAAATTTATCAAGATGTATGATTACAATGCACCAATAAAATAAATATCAATAAAAAACAAAAACTGCTGTTTTGTTTGTCCAAGTCAAATATTTTTACATGCACTATGTTTAAAAGAAATTGAAATAATTTTTTATGAAGCTAAGCATTCTTTGTGATGATCATGATCATTTTCTAATGTCGTCCATTAAAAGTCCCCCCATTCCTCTTGATTTTCTGTCAAACAAACTCAGTTTTGTATTCAATGCAAATTTATTTCTGTTTCTCTAGGACATTAATAACCCACAAAATAAGGGAAACAGTGAATGATTCACATATATTCTTAAACATGAATATGGGTTGTATACACTTCCAGAGGGTAAACAGAATTTCGATGTTTTATAAAAACCTGTTGTGTTCCGTAAGCGTAGGCAGTTAATTGGGAAGTCAAGTCCCTGAAGTACTAATGACTTAATGTATCATTGTAATTCCTTCTTGTTGATACCTAATATTTCAATCTTAACATGTTTTAATGGAGTAATTCTCAGCCCAGAATGCCTATCAAAATCACTTTGTGGACCTCTAAAATTAAAGATAGTCAACC
The DNA here is from genome assembly GCA_004027185.1 of Glis glis. Lineage (NCBI taxonomy): Eukaryota > Metazoa > Chordata > Mammalia > Rodentia > Gliridae > Glis > Glis glis. Next base: position 45,171 of record PVJS01003470.1, on the reverse strand, counting down.
TACCTGAACTTACTGAAGCCAAACAAGTGTTCTTATATCTTGAAAATTCTTGCACATGACATGACAGCCCCCCTTCTAAACTCCCACAATGCCCTGCGTATTGCTAATCACCTTTCATAGGCAAGGGTATAATTTTCCCATATAAAACTCAACCAGTGATTTTCCTCTTATTTCCCCTTAATTCCTTATTGTCTGTCCCATAGACATCGGACTTAATATGCATGTTTGCTGACTGATATGTTTTTCAAAAAGATTTATTGAAACCAAATTAAGCTATATATTGATATGGCACCGGACTGTTGGTTTTGGAGAAAAATCGTATAGCATACTAAGTTGTTGACAAGGATACTCAAACTATTTAATGCTTTTATCTATTTTTGATGGTTTGGTGTAATAAGAAATTTTTCAGATGCATGAAAAGGATTTTTTAATAGTTGTTCTGCTGGCTGAAGTAAATATATTACTAGCTGGAGGCCTAATTTACATTTCAGATCAGAGAAAGTTGGTAGCTGAACTTTTGTATACTCAGGAGACTCAACTATTAGATCTCTATATTTCCCTTAATTCTATATGAATTTTATGAACATGCAGAAAGCCCTTTTATATTTGGTAGAACCCCTTGTCCTAAATGGAAATGATTTCCAAGGCAAAGTTACTAAAGAAGGGAGAGAATCTTTGAAAGAATTTGTCTCATGAATAAAATATATTACAACATGGTAGTATTTTAAGATATTACAGCCTAGTCTGGTGGGAAAGAAGGTAGCTTTTGCTTTTTTAGAAAGCTTCCCTTTTATCTTAAGAAATATTTTGTCCTTCATCTTCAAGAGTAACAATTGACACAGATTACTCAGCAACAGAATAAAGCCTGGCTTGGTCCAGCTGTGATAATTGAACCATCAATGCTGTTATAATATGCACAGGTCCGGAGGATAGCATTTGCAAATGTAACTGTGATCCAGGCTAAATCCTCTTTGCAAGTCTGGAAGGGTTAAGAGCAACTGAGTAGAGCTCTTTAATACAGAAAGTCACAAGGTGAAGGAAAAGGAGGTTGAGGTTGAGTGAGAGATGATCATTAAAGCTTCTAGACCTTGTTAACATGTAAAACCTATCACTTTACTATGTTTAATGTATGCATGAATGCTTATGCTGTGCACACTGTAATAATACTTCACACACACACACACAACATAGTTCCTTACTCTCCCTCAGGTAGAGAAGAGAGAAAGCTTACTTTTTCTCCATATACGCATTCATGATGGATATTGTAATTTTCTTTTCCTTTTTGTCAGTCTGATAACTAATAATTTGCATCTACCTAATAATTAGCATGGAGTATTTTTAAGTATGCTTTTTGCCATTATTTTTATACTTGTATTGGTGCATTATAGTCCCACATCATAATGTAGTTCATAGTGATAGTGACATACATGCACACAACATTAGATGGCTTCCCCCTGACTCCCTCCACATCTCTCCCCTTCCCCCTTCAGAGTATTGAGATTGACATTGGTATTCTCACATATGTATATAATGTCACTGGAAGTGATTCCTTCATTGATCCTCCCTCTCTCCCTCCCCTTCCCCTAGACCACCTCCCTGGCTCCACTGGAGTTTCTCGTCCATTATCTGAAGTCATTCTGCTGCCCTGATTACTCCCTAGCTTCCACACCTGAGAGAAAACATATGACCCTTCACTTTCTGTGACTGGCTAATCTCACTTAATATAATAATGTTCTCCAGGTCCATCCATTTTCCTGCAAATTGTATTATTTTGTTCTTCTTTATTGCTGAGTAGAATTCCATTTTGTTTATATCCCATAGTTTTGTAATCCATTCATCTGTTGATGGACACCTAGGTTGGTTCCATAATTTGGCTATTGTGAATTGCGCTGCTATAAACACAGATATGCATATATTACTATAATTTTCTGATTTCAGTTCCTTTGGAAAGATATGCAGTAATGGTATAGCTGGATCATATAGTGGACCCATTCGCAATTTTCTGAGGAATCTCAGAAATAATTCTGATCTCAATAGTGACAGCACTAATTTCCAGTTCCACCAACAGTGTATTTGGTATTACGTGATCCTAGTCTTGAGTCATTGGGTTGTTTAGATTTTTCTTATTCACATCAGCTCCTTGCTGGAGTGGGCTCCTTATAAAAGGACTATTTTGACCCCCTCTTTTCTTCTCTCTTGTGCTCTCTTTGCCCTTCCATAGGATGACACATATGCTGGCTCCTTGACCTTGGACTCCCCAATCTCGAGAACTGTGAGCCAGTCAGTTGTTGTTCATTATAAATTACTCAGAATGTGCTATGCTGGTATAGCAGCATAAAATGGACCAAGACCTTTCATTTCCAAGTCACAAACCTTCGCTACTCAAAGAATATGAACCGTCATATCCTATATTTTATTTCTAGTACTTTCATGATATTGTTTCTAAGGAGAGTGCATTTTTTAAATTTATGTATGTATGTATGTATGTATGTTTTTTATGGTACTGGGATTGAACCCAGGGGCATTCTATCTCTGAGCTACACTCCCAGCCCTTTTTTATTTTTTATTTTGAAACAAGGTCTCACTAAGTTCCTGAGGGCCTCGCTAAGTTGCTAAGGCTGGCCTTGAACCTGTGATCCTCCTGTCTCAGTCTCCCAAGTACTGAGACTACAGGCGTGTGCCACCATGCCCGGCTGAGAGGGTTATATTTAAAATTAGGTCTTTACTCTATTTGGAATTTATTTCTATGTATAGTTTTAAATAGGAATATCAACATTTTCCCAAATTGAATTATTAGCATAAAATGCCTTAAGATATTTTATTATAGACATGCTTATGGACGTGGTAAATGATATTCTGTTTAACAACATTTCTAGGAAGAAAAGAATGAATAGTGTTCTTTATTCCTAAAAGTAAGTTGTATGAGATGTAAAAAGGAAGGGGATATAAATTCTTCATCACTGGGTTAACTCTATTTCACAAGTCATTTCTAGAATATCTACCATGTAAGTATTCAAATACAAGCATAGGCTCTTTTTGAACACAAAGTAAAGTATTTCTTGACCTCTTAAGGGAAAATGGCTCTACCATATATACCCCTCTTCTAATGTCTTATGTCTTTGATCCTAATCTAGATTATGACATTTTTTTTTTTTTGCGGTACCAGGGATTGAACCCAGGGGCGTTCTACCTCTGAGCTACACCCATGGCCCTACTTTTTATACTTTATTTTGAAACCGGGTCTCACGAAGTTGTGGAGGGCCTCACCAAGTAGAGAGAGAGAGAGAGAGGGAGAAACAGGGAGAGAGAGAGAGAGCTGAGGCTGGCCACGAACCCGGATCCTCCGGTCTCCGCCTCCCAAAGTACTGGGATTACAAGCGTGCGCCACCACGCCCGGCTGATTATGACATTTTTTAAAACCAGAGTTTGTTCCTTGTTCATAATAGGTACCAATAGGAGAATCAAATGAATTATAAAAGCTGAGGTCAGGCACTCACATGTCTGTAATAAACAGTCTCCCTAGTCTTCCTGTGACTGCCACATGGAATGACAGGGAAGATCCTGCCGTCTGACATATTCCGAACCCCAAGCTTACACAGATGTTAACCAGTCAGGAAAGGCAGATGCACCTTCTCAAAGGGAAGCTGCCTTTGGTGGACACATGGTCCCCTAGGTGCGTGCCACAGTTGTATAATCAGCTTTTCAATCAAATGCTCAAGGAGTATCGGTATTAGTATCATTTATCAAGTAAGCAGGCTGGTGACTAATCAAATAAAGCTCCTACAACATTTACATGATAACATATTAAATGACTAGCTAGGTCAAATCTTGTGGAAACCCAATTGTATGTGAGATTTCCAGAGGAAACAGGTGAGATCGTCAATTATTTGTTTGTTTGTTTGTTTGTTTGAAGCAGCAGCATTTTTATAATTGGATGCATGGAGCCTTTGTTTTATGCAGAGATGCAAAAGTTTCAGACTAAGGTTGTGGAGAAGGAGAATTTCTGGGCAGCCTGCAGGCATGAGATCGTACATGACTGTGATCAAATTGTGGGCCCGCAGAAAATTACCCACAGGCAGTTCACACAGAGGACCCTGGAGAGTTTTCTCTAAAAATTTCCTTTGTAATTATGCCGCATCCTCTCTTGCCAAGGGCATGGTCTGACTGGTGGCTTCAATGATTTACTGGCCAACATGGACAATATTATGGAAATAGAAGACTAGAAGCAATAATGGTAACTGCTGTGGAGTCTCCCTGAAGACTATCTTCATCCTGCCATGAATTCCTGTGCTCCTAGTAGGTGATTCTTTAAATCACGTGTCATAGCTGATTGACTTCATGAGTTCTAGGACTGGTATTATGGACTAAATATATGTAGCTTTTAGATTTTCAAACAAATATGTGTGTATGTATATGTGTACATATGTGTATAGACACGCATGTATGTACATGTGTATGTGTGCATATATCATATATGTGTGTATGCATGTGTGTGTGTGTGTGTGTGTGTGTGTGTGTATGAAACCAATCCATATCAATAAGCCTAAACTCATAATGAAATCAGGCCAGGACTAAAATAACATGTGTCTGAGCAGGGCCACTTATTATATACTCTCAAGATGTGACTTATCCTTTGGGACAGCTATGTCTGATGTCATCTATTATAGATGGGGAAAGAGTGCAAAACAAGCAATTGATAAAACCAAAAGTTCTCAAAAGTTATAGAGAGTAAGCACTTTCACACGGTTGTGATATCCACTGAATAAAAGAAGGACTTTTAGCTACATAAAGAATCTTTCTTCAAAATCTATTGGGCAAAAGTCAGCATGAGTGAAAGGATTTAACTTCCTTTCAGGATTATAAACCGGATTCAACAGCAATTTAAGGGATCAACTTAAGTGTCGAGGAGTGGTGTGTTGAGATCTCGTGGCTCTTGAAACATCCTTACATCTTTAATATTTTACATCCTTTTATCTTTTCTAAAAACTTTAATCTTTACATCCTTATATCTTTTCTAAAATCTCTGCACACAAATCGCCCTCAAAATATCACTTAATGTTGTGGTTTGAAAACTGGAGTATGTACCTTTTTCGTTGAATTTGTGCTGCTGAACAAAAAAACACAAGAAACCAAAAATTCAGTATCGAGCATCTTTGGGAGTGAACTTATTTCAAGTATCTGTGAAGACACTATTTGAATATTAAAATATATAATAATGTGTTGGGTATGAAATGTACATGGATTTTTAAGATTAAATGAAACACTTCAAAGAAACACCATACTTAGTCTGAATATTCTGAATAAGATATAGACACATACATATAAATATATACACAAACATGCATGCATATATACAAAAATACACACACACAAATAAACACCCACTCACATAAATATCATGTAAAATTTTCTGTAAATTTTATAACTGAAAAGAAGGAAGAAGGATAGATTTTTGAACAGATAACTATATTTTGGACTTTTGCTTAACATTGTTAATACATTATCTCAAATGACATCGATTTAGAAATTAATAGTAGTCACTTTTAGAGAAAAGCCATGTGAGATTCAAGATTAAATTACTTACTCAAGACCACATGGTTAATAATTATAAAGGTTCAATTTAAAACCTAAAATTTTGCCGGGCGTGGTGGCGCATGCTTGTAATCCCAGTACTTTGGGAGGCGGAGACCGGAGGATCCGGGTTCGCGGCCAGCCTCAGCTCTCTCTCTGTCTCTCTCTCCCTGTCTCTCTCTCTCTCTCTCTCTCGCTCTCTCTCTCTCTCTCTCTCCGTAGCGAGGCCCTCCGCAACTTCGTGAGATCCGGTCTCAAAATAAAGTATAAAAAATAGGACTGGGGGCGTGGCACGGAGGTAGAACGCCCCTGCGTTCAATCCCCAGTACTGCAAAAATAAATAAATAAATAAATAAAATAAAATAAAATAAAACCTAAAATTTTGAGGATCTAAAAAGAATCCTGGGCTCTTTCCAATCACATTTTGGTGCTAGGACTCCTACTACGTAAATTCTGATCACCACTTTAGAGTCTTGTTTTGTTTTGTTTTGCTATGCTACGGTGAAAAAAAACGTTTGATAGCCAGCACTCACAAAGAAAAAAAAAATGTTTGATAGCCAGCACTCATAGAACAGCTATTATATTTAGCTTTTTCTTTTATTTGTATTTTTATATATAGTATGAATGACTGCAGAAAGTCCTTGAATTAAGTGAAATATAGAAACTTCTGAATTATGTACAGGAAGGAATAGAGCCATCCCAATAAACTTCACAATAATATGATTTCACTTTTCTATAAGGACTACATCCTTATGACTTGTTTCCATTCCCTTATATCTTACATAAAGTTCGTGAAGCTTATGGACAGTCATAGTTAACTTGTATAATATCTAAAACAGAAATAATCCTCATCAAAGCAATAATATAGTTATCCCAATGATATATAGAAGAACAAAGAGAATTCTTCAAATATGGAGATTTGAGAAAAGCTAAATATATTATTAAGTACAAAATGCTAGAAATCGTCAAAGTGGGTTTCTGGAGGGCAAGACAGTATATTCTGAAAGGTATAGAGTCTGTTTCCTTACTCATGAATTCTACCTTTTTTTTTTCCTTTTTGACAGTAAACACACAGCCAAATACTCCCAATAACCTTATGAATGTTCAAGTTTAGGGAATATTTTTCAGCAGTCATCTGTAAGCTAATAACTGCCAAAGGACAGAGATGATATCAAAAAGAAGGTCAACAGTCAGAATTGGAAACAAAAATAATCTATAATGATAAGAATGCCTCTTCCACATAATTCAATACTTTAAAAATAACAACAACCCCTTTCACCTTGGCGGCCTTCTTGCAGATAAACAGAAGCCATAACACAGAAGTCCTGTTTTGATAACCCTGATCTCTTGAGTCCACTGTCATTTCAAGTTCTGGGTCTAGAGAGACATATTTATTTTCCCTGAAGCTTTCAATAAAGCACAAGGAAGTCTTAGAAGATATAATAGGTCAGAAGGATCACAAAGTTATACTGCAAAACTACATGAAGTTTCATAATAATCTCTGTGTACAGCTGACCAGTGTGTGAAAGGCTCTAGGGATATTTGACAAATATCTTATGGATATAATAGGGAGAACTCTTGAGGTTTTTATTTCCTTAACGCACACATATCCTGAGGCCAAATGAATATCTTTATTAGAGGCCATTTCTCAAAGAAGAGATAATGACCACAAGGGAAAAAATAAAACCTGCGTATGATGAAGTATTTCTAATATATGTCTGATTTTAATTGGGGGCATTTCTGGGTGTGCCAGATAGTATACTGGACCACTGCACATAAAATTATATCTATCTATCTATATATTACGAATGGAATTATTGAGCGTTCTCTAGTTATTTTAATTCTTGCTATTGCTGTCTTCGATTGAAACATCATGGAACTCTGATTCAGGAAAACTGTGTGTTAATTTTATTAGGCTTTGTTACTTTGATATATTTCTTATTGCCATAGAATCTTTGTTTGTTAAAATGAATGTACATAAGTAGAAATTTACTTATTTTAAAAGGTTTTAGGAAGATAAAAATATATATGAAAACAGTAGTTAAAAGAGCTATGTAAAAACAATGTAGCATTGTTATTATTATAACATAGCATTTTTCTTTATAGAATATATTAATCATCAAGTAATACATAATAATAATATATATATTAAGTATGTTGCAAATAAACATGTAAATTAATAAATATTATAAACTTTATTTTAGAATAATACCGGTAGAGGTTACACAAAGTTGACAATAGATAAACAAGTAAAGCTATGTGTACCAAGTGTATTTTTAATGGGGTATGGTGATGTATACCTATTTCAAAAATATACTCCTGCTCATGAAAGCATCATGAAATAGTATTATCTATCAAATATTATTATTGCCACATAGAATGAAAAACATAAATTATACAGATGTCAATATATAAATATACTCAATGACTTTTAGTGACTGAATTTGCTGAGTCTGTTATTGTGAAACAAATACACAGTGAAATATGCTTTGAAAACTAACTCAATTTGAAAATATAAAAGAATGGAAAATATATTTACAGTTGATTTCCCATAAGATTAAATTAAAATAATTTCACTACCTGAACAACTACTCTGAAAGTTTTATTCTTTAAGAACCAACATATTAAAGGGCATAGTAACTCTGTCTCTGATCATAAGGATAGCACCTAAGCCTCAAAATCCCTGGAAATTACAAAATAAATGAATTCTGGGCAAGAAAATATCTAGAATCAATTTGGATCTGAAGCCCTAACCAAAAAAAATAATCACAAATTGTGATTATAATCACAAATATGTGTCCAACAGGAACGTTCTGCAATTGAACAAACTTGATGGTTGAAAAAGAAAAGAAGAAAAATCTGAGTCTCAAGCAAAGGCCTGAGAAATGAGTGTCCAGGAAAAGGTTTCATTGGAAAAAAATTCAGATTTCTCCTGTGTCTGTCTGACTGTCTGTCCGTCTCCCTCTTGGCTTTCCACTGTGACACCAAAAACAAGAACACCAAGAAAAAAGTTTTGACTAATTGCCTTTCATGACTAACGCCACTAGAGAAAATGGCTTGGTCTCTTTATCTATTTTTATTTGCCCTAGAATGCTAGAAAATGAAGAATTACAATTGCTCCGAGAACTGAAGGTCACCCTGTACTTATTGCTGGGTTGTTTGTGTGCTGCTGGGGATTGAACCCAGGGCCTAAAGTATGATAGGCAAGTGTGCTACCACTGAGCTACATGCCCAGCCCAGGCTTATGACACACACACACACTCTCTCTCTCTCTCTCCCTCCCTCCCTCCCCTGCCCTCTCCCCCTCTCTTTCTCCCTCCCCCCTCTCTCTTTCTCCCTCTCTCTCTGTCTCTTTCTCCCTCTCTGTCTCTTTCTCCCTCTCTCTGTCTCTTTCTCTCTCTCTCTTTCTTTCTCTCTCTCTCTTTTTATCTCCCTCTCTCCCTCTCTCTCTTTCTCCCTCTCTCTCTCTTTCTCCCTCTCTCTCTCTTTCTCTCTGTCTCTTTCTCCCTCTCTCTCTGTCTCTTTCTCCCTCTCTGTCTCTTTCTCCCTCTCTCTCTGTCTCTCTCTTCTCCCTCTCTCTCTCTTTCTCCCCCCTCTTTCTCACTCTCTCTCTCTCCCTCTCTCTCTCTTTCTTTCTCTCTCTCTCTTTCTCTCTCTCCCTCTCTCTGTCTCTCTCTCTTTCTCTCTTTCTCCCTCTCTCTCCTCTCTCTCTCTCTCCTCTCTCCTCTCTCTCCCCTCTCTCTCTCTCCTCTCTCTCTCTCTCTCTCTCTTTCCTTCCCTCCCTCCCTCCTTCCCTCCCTCTCTCTCTCGCCTCTTTTTTTTTTACACATATCTTTATTGGTGCATTGTAGTTTCACATCACAATGCAGTTCTGAGTGACCGTGACATGTGTGCATGCAGCACTCTGTGAGCTTCTCCCGGCTCCCTGTGCATCCCTCCCCTTCTCCATACGTGACACTGAGATTGGCATTGATAACTTCACATATGTATGTAATGTTAATGGAAGTATTTCCTTCATTAATTCTCCTTCCCCCCAACCACCGCTCTTCCCTTATATCCATCACCTGTGGCTCTTAATGACCACTGTATGGAGCAAGCCTGGCACTAGGCTCCGATACAGCGCGATTTGGATGGTGTCCGAACAAGACGTGCTATAGAAGAGGAGGACTTGGAAAACAAGGTTGAAGGGTGATTTGTTTGGGAGGCTGAGACCGGAGGATCCGGGTTCGCGGCCAGCCTCAGCTACTTAGTGAGGGCCTCCACAACTTCGTGAGACCCAATTTCAAAATAAAGAATAAAAAATAGGGCCAGGGGTGTAGCTCGGAGGTAGAACGCCCCTGGGTTCAATCCCCGGTACCGCAAAAAAAAAAAAAAAAAAAAAAAAAAAAAAGGTGATTTGTGCTCACTCAACAGTCTGTTAAGGCCATACCAAGGAAGGAGGGAGGCGATCCTAAGAGGCCTGACTCCACTAGGCCAGTGCATAGTCCAGAGAAATACATATTGTCTTGAAGAAAAAGAAATATTTTCCCCCAAACCCTGTCTTTTTCATTGACACAAAATGGAAATCAACTGTTAATTGTAAATTGGTGCATTTATTCCTTTCTGGGTGATACTTACTAGTAGGCTTCCCTGGGTTGGCACATTGCGATGCCTTGAACCTCAGTCTAGTTTATATTCTAGCTCTGGTAGATCCCTTTGCTCATCTAACTCCTATCAGGTGATTTATAAAGGAGTCTACCACAAAAAAAACCATAAATCAACAAATAAAATTAAGGTTAAGACATGTGCATAATAATAGCACAGGGTATGAAGTCTACAAAGATTCCAAATTAAAACAAAAAGTAAACGAGTGGAAATGCAGCTTTGACATGATTAAACCTTCAAATTTCTCAATACAGGATTCTTTAATTGGAATAGTAATTCTTAGCCAGAAAAACATGAAAAGAATGGAATACATATAGGAATGTGTGAGAATACTGAAAAAGAAATTCGAGTTCTATAAACTGTCACTGGGAACAGTTTAAAAAATTTTAAATTCAGTTATTAAAATTGTATTTGAATACTTACACCTGTTCATAGTGTTTCTCTGGTGGAGGATTATTAGGCATTTTAAATTCCTATATTAATTCTATAATATAAAAATGACCATTCAAGTTAAAAAATATATTTGGAGTAGAAAATATGGATTGGTTTCTCTACTCTATAGGACAAATCTATCTACCTTGGGAGATTTCAAAGATGTCACTGTCTCAACATAGCACAAAGTTTAGAGTGAGGATTCTGTAGGCTGGGTGCAAGTTGCTTCATGGAGCTCCCCATTCTGGATTGCTGTGTCTCTTAGAAGATGGCTACAATTAAATAACATCTCTTTTAACCCAACAGTCAATTCAATAAAAAATGTTGTCGTCTTTTACCTCCATTAAATGTCTGAGCTTCACTTGAAAGGGGGCTTAGGATACACGTTACAGAGGTGCAGTTTTCCACTGAGGTTGACTAGAGATTGAGGGGAAAGGAAAAATTCTTCTCTGTCCACTAAAGAGGAATATTTTGCATTTCTCACTTGTGAAACAATATTCATTTTTAAAACATCCCTTGCACCGTTTAGGCCAGCTGGCTCTAGTTCACTGTCTGCTTCCAATTTTAATGGTGTCAGAACTATTTAAAATCAGCTTCAGAAAACAGACCTTAGCTTACACGTTAGTTGGCACAAAGTCACAATATGCAAGTGAAGCACTGTTGTGAACTTCACTTAGTGAAGCTTGCATCCAGGGCAGGACTGAGGCCAGAGCCAGGGTCACTGGGACACGCCATCCCCTCGGTTAAGGATTGTATTTGTTCTGTCTCCTGTGTGAGTGTGAGTTGTGTGTGTTTTCTTTTAGGCCAATGCAATTACCTTTGTCTTATTTAAAACTCAAATATCCTAGCATTATTATCAAATGGTTTTCTGTTCTTTCGTTCTATTAACTGCTTAAAAGTATGCTGTATTTTGTGAAATATATACGTGTGTGTGTGTGTGTGTGTGTGTGTGTGTTAGGCCATGATTTTCATCCAAAGTTTTTGGTTAAAGAAATGGAAGGTATAGTATTATTTCTGCCTATTTGTTCTTTTTTTTTTTTTTTGCGGTACCGGGGATTGAACCAGGGGCGTTCTACCTCCGCGCTACATCCCTGGCCCTATTTTTTATACTTCATTTTTTAAACCGGGTCTCACGAAGTTGCAGAGGGCCTCACTAAGTAGAGAGAGAGATAGAGAGAGAGAGAGAGAGAGAGAGAGCTGAGGCTGGCCGTGAACCCGGATCCTCCGGTCTCCGCCTCCCAAAGTACTGGGATTACAAGCGTGCGCCACCACACCCGGCTCTATTTCTGGCTTTTCTAAGTGCTTTTCTTTTTTTGTATAGAGAAAAAAAAAAAAGAATAATGCCTTCATTTACAGCTTCTAGCATGTGAGCAAGTTTATCCCTGAATTAAATCAACTTCTATTCTGTCTTCTTTTCTGTTTCTGTCTGACGTGGGGACTATTTTTAATTTATAGATGAAAATCCAGGAATTCCTTGTAATTGACCTCACTGGAATTTTTCTAATATTTCTTTTCAGCTTTTCATCTGTTTTTATTTTTTTTTTTTTTGAAGGGGACAGGTACTGAGGACGGAACCCAAGGGCAGTCTACCTCTGAGCTACACCTACAGCCCTATTTTATTTTGAAACAGGGTCTTACTAAGTTGCTGAGGCTATTCTTCAATTTGCAATCCCTGTCTCACCTCCCAGGTCCTGGGATTACAGGCATATATCACTCTGCCCACCTCTAGTACTTCTTCTATCTCAAATTGCCTTTTCCTGTTTTTTGTGACTGGTATATACTTCGAAGGAACTTTCTTAGGAAGAGTGAGTGGATGGTGAAGCTTCTCATCATTTCTGAAATTGTCTTTATTTTGACCTCATAGTTTAAAGAAAGCTTGACTAAGTGTGGAATTCTAGTTTGAAAGATAATGTCTGCCAATTTGAAAGGATAATCCCCTTGTTTTTGCAGTGACACGGATGGAAATTCAGATGATACTTTTTGTACCTTTATTCCTGACCACTTTTTCCTTTCTGGGAGACTAGGCTCTTTGAAGAGTCATGTCTTCATTCAGCTATAGGAAATTTTCTTCTCTCATTACTTTGATATTTTTCCTCTCTTCCATTTTCTTATTTCTCTCATTTTAGAATTACGTTAAGAAAAATTTAGCCCCCTGAGGGGATCTTCTATGTTTTTCTGTGTTTTTGCTCTGAGAGATCTCTTTAACTGTATCTCCCAGGTCTTATAATAGACTTTTAAAAGTAGTTCTTGTTATCCTGTTATTAATATACAAAGGTTCTGCCCTAATTTCTGAATATTCCTCTTGGTGAGGTGTGGTTCTTTAAACTCAAGTTTGAAAGGAGATAATCTATAAGTTAATAAAGTTTTAATCATCTGTGTTTTAATAAGGAAAGCGAGTTGCAGAATCACCCTATCTGCTATGATAGTTTACGTAAAATAATTTTCAGTCTTAAATATTTAAAATGAATTAATAATTCTTTCTCTTTTAATAATCTTTATAAAGACATAAAAATTCATGCTATTCTTCTTACTTATATTTTTATCTTCTGAAATCAACCTTGCCATTTATAATTCACAAAAAATTATTAATAGAAATGAATCACTTTTTCAGAGAGAGGCAAATTGGCCAAAGTTGCCAAAGCGGCAAGTTAAATAAGAATGCAAGTTTCCGACACACAATAACTGTGTGTGTGTGTGCGCTTTAATTATTATTAATTTTTTTGGTACTGGGGATTGAATGCAGGGGTATTCTATCTCTGAGCTACACCCTCTGTCCTATTTTTTTTTTTTTAGTTTGAAACAGGGTCTTGCTAAATTGCTGAGGCTGGACTTGAACCTGCAATCCTCCTGTCTACCAAGTACTTGGATTACAGGTGTGCACCAACACGCCTGGCTTTTTGTGTGTATATTTATACAGGTAGAAACAGTCTTCAAGATGGCAAGTAACTGAAGGGCAAGTGTGTTAAAAGCACAACTTGCACCCAGGTCTGTCTGAGCCTGAGAGCTGCTGCCTCTCCCATAACACTCCACTGCCAAGAGAAGTGGACAATTCTCTGGCGTGAAAAATTAGGGTGAATATTTTGCCTAGGAAACACATACTCTTATGATACAAAAAAAAAACTGTGGAAAGAAAAAAAACTATAAAACTCTGAGCATATTTATGCAAACATCTTCAAATTAATCTAAGCAACACGATTGTTTATTGCATGGCATGTCTTTGTAGAATACTTATGAAAAGGGAAGACAGGTTCTTGCTTATTTGTAATGGTCATATTTTCCAGCTTTGATATTTAGCATTAGAAACCTGTTTTATTGGCTTTATTTTGCAGTGCTGTATCATTCTCTATGACATCTGGAATGAATAATTAAACAGGTAACTGTGAAACACTACAGAAATTAATTTTAAGAGGACAAATGGGATCAGGGAACACAGAATACACTGCATTTTACTGAAAACACCTTCAGCCATTACACTAAATAATCCATGTCACATCCTCCGGTAATTTCCAGGGTGACTTCCTTTTGCCAGGATGAATTATTTCTGCATTTGGAGTACAACCTACTAGAGATACACGTTAATGATGAGTTTACTTTATCAAAACAGGAGGGAGTCAGTTAAAGAATTTAAGATTTTTAAGGACCCCCCCCAAATTGCTGTGCCTTTCCATGACATCCATTCATTTTTTTTTTTTAGAAAGGTACTGGGGATTGAATCCAGGGGCATTCTACCTCTGAGCTATATCCCCAGCCCTATTGTATATTTTATTTTGAAACAGGGTCTCACTAAGTTGCTGAGGGTCTCGCTAAGTTGGTGAGTCTCTCCTCAAATCTATGACCCTCCTGTCTCAGTGTCCCTACTCCTGGGATTACAGGCATGCACCACCATGCCCCGCTGACATTCATTATTAATAGTGGCAGAGAAAGTGAGGAGTAGCCACTGTTTTTGCAGTCATCCCAGGTGATTGATAGCTCTTGACAGAGCAGAAGCCCGGGTGGTAGTGGAGGATTGCAGGAGCTGGGAACGGGGGAAAAGCAATAGAGTGGTCACTTGAGTGGGCACGGGTAAGCACTACAGAGGCAGTGGCAGATAGAACACTATGGGTGCCTGGTTCTTTTCCTCATTAGCACCAGGAAGGCTACGTCTCTCAGGCTATTTTCTATCTAGGGCAGACTCCATAGCTAACTCTGACTGAGGGAATGTGGGTGAAAGTCACTGATGCTTTTTCCAATCTAGGCCATAAAATAATGGGAGTCACCTTTCTATCATCCCTCCCATCTCCCACGCACCTCGCCCCAGACGAGGCAGCTAGAATCAAGGGACTCAAAGATCGCAGTGGACCACAAAATGCAAAGATCCCAGAGTTCTGAGCTGTATCTCAGAAATGAACTACCTGGAGAGAAGCCTGACTAGGAACATTCACGTTGGATTTTTCATGATCAGGTAATACACAGTTACTGGGTTAAGTCACAGGGATTTGGAGGTTGTTTATTAAAACCCTTACTTGGTCAAATACAGACTCAAACACTACTCCTAATGGGCTGAAGTACAATTCTCTAGGACACATTTTCCAAGGTTGCTGAACCATAAGACATAAATACTTACTGGGCCACATTCTCTTCCAAATTCCTTAAGAAATAAAGTCAATAGTGAAGCATCATGCTTTAACATACTTAGAAAGTCCTTTCAAGAAAGATAAAGGAGTCTTATCCTTCCAGTCATGGTCAAGGTGACATCACACACACTTAACAAATGAATTTCTGGGTTATTTGGGTGTAAGGTACAAATTATATTCAGAGCAGCAGCAAAAGGAAAAGTAAATGCAGGCCAGGCGTGGTGGCGCACGCTTGTAATCCCAGTACTTTGGGAGGCAGAGACCGGAGGATCCGGGTTCGCGGCCAGCCTCGGCTCTCTCTCTCCATCTCTCTCTCTCTCTCTGTCTCTCTCTCTCCATCTCTCTCTCTCTCTCCCTCCCTACTTAGTGAGGCCCTCTGAAACTTTGTGAGACCCGGTTTCAAAATAAAGTATAAAAAATAGGGCCGGGGGTGTAGCGTGGAGGTAGAACGCCCCTGCGTTCAATCCTCGGTACCTCAAAAAAAAAAAAAAAAAGTAAATGCAGTTTGAATGGATCCTGAAATGTATGAATCAAATTGGAAAAAAAAAGTCCTAAATGACAACCTGGGAAATACATCGAAAAGTTGCAAGCGAAGGTCACTTACTAGGCTCTAGCTTCCTCCTCTGATCTTTGTGGTTTTGCTATTTTTTTTCTTTTAGTCTATGCTTCCTGTCCCTATGTTCTCTAGCAATATAAATCCAGTTCCTTCCATATATAATCCTGAGGAAGGGCAAGCTCTGGAACATCACACACACACACACACACACACACACACACACACACACACACTTTGGTAAGGATTTTTGAGCTGATCTGGGATTTAACAACTTTCTCCAGCTAGTTCCTTACGTATGTTCTTCTGCGCATTCTTTGCATCTTCCCTTTTCTCACCGTAATGGATTATGAAACACCCAGATCAGTGATCCCCCAAGGAAGCTCCAGGAGTCCAGGTCCGCATGCAAAAGCAAGGAGTCTTTATTCCAAGCTCGAGCTTGGACCCTCCGCCCATTGGATGCAGCGGTGAGATGGAGAGCTGATTTTTAGAACAACTTTTATACACAAACTGGTGGCCTTTGGTGCCCTTTATTTTGATTGGCTAACAAGCAGGGATTTGAATCTTGTCGTTTGGGGATTGGTGTAAGTCTTGGGGTTGCCAAAAAAGGTAGGGTATAGGCCCTGAGTCCACGCTCATGGAACGTCATGTACTTGTTTGTCTCATTTTTGATTGGTCCTTTCTTGGGTGGGGTGACTCTACGGTTTTTCCAGGAACCCAGGGTCAGGTTAAGGCCTAGCCTGAATTTCTGTTTCTTGGAGCCTGTCATGGAGATAGCTAGGCTAATTGGTGGGCTCTTTAGATTACATCTCTTCCTTGACTAAGAATGCTATGCCCAACTCACATTTTTCTGTAACCACCAATACTCATGCTTTGAGTTTTGCTTTTGGGCCAGCTGATTACTTGCTTCACCTCTGCCGAAGAGTACCAAGCAGCCCCTGCGTGGAGAGAAGCCCCCTTTGGCCTGTTTCCCTAATGCCAGCAGGTTTCTGTTGACCTGGCCCAGGCTTCCCCCCAGGTTTTGAGCTCAGGATTCCTTGGGCGGGGACTCTTAGTGAGGCCACAACTCACGCACCAGGTTTGATGTAATGGAACACCTCCTTGCCAGATGCGGGGGATGTGCTGAGAAGTCTTCATGGAGGAGGAGCAATTGCAGAATTTTCCTGCTGTGCTATAGATCTCCCTCACTGTGTACAACAAGTTGTCTTATTCCCTTCATAACCCCTGTTCATAAACTTTGAATTCAACCCAAGACTCATGTAGTTCTGATCTCCCTCAATAACTTTTTTTTTGTGTGGTACTGGGGATTGAATGCAGGGGCGTTCTACCTCTGCGCTACACCCCCGGCCCTATTTTTTATACTTTATTTTGAAACCGAGTCTTACGAAGTTGCGGAGGGCCTTGCTAAGTAGAGAGAGAGACAAGGAGACAGACAGAGAGAGAGAGAGAGAGAGAGCTGAGGCTGGCCACGAACCCGGATCCTCCGGTCTCCACCTCCCAAAGTACTGGGATTACAAGCATGTGCCACCACGCCCGGCTCCTCAATAACTATTAACATTATATGTCTACACTGTGTGGAGCATAAGCTGTACTTAAGGACTTACTTTTACTTTGGGAGACTAACAATGAATAGTACTTTTCTGACACATGAAAAGAGAAAACACTATTGAATGAGCACTTTAGAATCTTCTAAAAACTCTGAGATTATTCCCACCTCACAAATGATGAAACAGAGATTTAAAGAGTTTAAATAATGTATTCTAGTTTATAAAGGTACTAAATGAGAAAACTAAGGTTGAAATCAACTCTAGCTATATCCAAGACATGCTACAACATTAACAGTCTTACACCTAAGCAAACAGGAGGCAAGGCTATGACTTTTTGGTTCTTTCATTTAAACTTTACGTTTTAGAAGTATTTTTATTAGAACAAATGATAGTGCTTCTGATAACTAATATCTCCAAAATTATTCAACAACTTTAATGTCCATAATGTTTCTAGAAACCAATTAAAATGAAATTCTAATTCTTTTTATTATAACCTGGTGGATAACAGCATATTTGGATATCTTAATAATGATTTGTAAGTTATATGACTGATTTCCCACTGCCCAAGGGTAACAGTAGTATGTTAAAACAACTTTGAAAACAAGTGAAATATACCCACTAGAAATCATTTTATTGTCTCATTTAAATGTATGCTTTGTCCAATTTAGAGAGAGAGAAAAAGTTAGAATACAAAAATGTTTTAAAAAGTGAATCAAATTATTTAGAAGTAGAAAAATAAATTTCTAGAAATGGAGATGATAAATCTGATAGTAATAGGGAGGGTATCCACGCTAGACCCAGGAAAAGCAATGAAACCCTGATGTTACTGTGAGAGGAATGACAGGTTATTCCTTTTTTGAAATATTTTTGAATATCAATTTTCCTGGCATCAGGGTAAATATGTGAAATTACCCCTCATAGGTTTAGACATGATTTCATACTATTATCCCATGAAATTTCATTAAGTAATATCAATGCTGGATTTTATACTTTTATAGATCTTTTCCCCAAGTTGAAATGCTTGTATGTATGTCAGAATGTGTGGGTATGTGTGTGCTATAGGACACTATGCATAAATGTGTGTACTTTTTTTCCTAAAGTAGTTTTTTTCACATACACGTGAAAAGATTTTCTGTTTCTTTTACATATCCCTAAATAAAATGGCAAAAAGGAATTTCACAGAAAATGTGATAAGTCAGTGAACTATTTACTTCCATTTTAAAGGGTCACGCCGCAGAGCGACAGGCTTCAGAATTTCTATTTTCCCAGCCAAAGATGTCTTTGAATAAAAGCATTTTAAGAAAAGCCTCCACTCAATGAAGTATAAAATTCCCTATTAAAGAATATTCGATATTTTGCTTTGATTTTTTTTCATTTAAAAGACATATCCCATAAGGGGAAGCAATGCACGCCAGCCAACTACAGCACTTAAAATCGTTTTTCATATGAGCTCAAGGTATGGATGCTAAGAGGATTCTATTCCAGAGCACAATGGATCTCCAACATCAAATAAATCTCCAGCTATACATGAATCCGAAGGAAAGGCCATCACCGGCACTTGCGTGCGCCACAGCGGCTTCTCACAGAGAAGTAGACAACCTTACGCTCAGTATTTAATAGCACACCCTACTTGCTGCTGAAACTTCCAACTCCTTTGTAGCAAACACTGGAGAGACCCAGCTTGTCTCATGCAGTCGGAATTCCATTTTCTTCTCTAGGGTGTACCCACAAGGCAAAAAGATGAGGCAGGTTTATGGGAAAGGATTTCGCCCTGCTATTTTCTCTGCTATCCTCAATCTGGAGACGAGCAGAAGGCATCTGTCTTCAAAATTGCTGTCACTATAGAGCTCCACACTCTCCTAATCCCTGTATTGGACTGCAGCAATCTCTGCTGTGGGATTCCAACATGGAGGGCACACTGGTGCAGAACACAGGCGGCACAAGCCATTGGAGATGGGGAGAGCCATGCCGTGCCCTGTGAGCTGCGCCGGATACAGATTTGCTTTCAAATGGAGTCAAGTTGATGTGTTCTGAAAGGACCTGCATTACATAAATCCTGGTTTCCTTAGTAATTGGCCATCTTTATGCAGCTCTGCTGGTGTGCTGCTCCTAATGGTCCTCGCATTTATATTTGAGCAACACTCGGGAGCAGTGGGCCTGAACTGCTGTTTCCCACCTTTTTCAATCCACATAGTCTTCAGGACTAATTCAGGATCTTTTGTATGAAAGGCATGCCCCCCCACACACATTGGTTAATATACCAGTAGATTAAAATACACTACTATTATAGTTTATGACTCTAATTAGTTTAAATGTTTAAAATGGGCTTAAGTTATAAACCATGCTATTACACTGCAGTAAATGGTACTGTGTGGATGTATCAAATCACTGTTTCCTTAACTGTTCACAGATCAGCATGAACTAAACCTGTGGATACTAAGATCAAGACAGCAGAAGCAGGTATGGCGGCACAAGCCTGTAATTCCAGTACTTGGAAGGCTGAGACAAGAGGATCACAGGTTTGAGGCTAACCTCAACAACTTTGCAAGATCCTCAGCAACTTATACCCTGTTAGAAAATAAAAATAAAAAGGGCTGGGGGTGTAGTTTGAAGGTATAACACTCCTTGGTTCACCCTAGCACCAAAAAAAAAAAAAGACATTAAAGGCTTGGTGAGCAACCTTACACATCAGAAAAAACTAAAGTGCTGTCTCAGAATTAGTTTATGTAGTCATAACATAAGAAAATAAGGACAAAATGAAATATATGTTTCACCTCCTTCAGAATAGCTGTTACTTCCCATCAAGTGTTTCTTATACATTGTTTTTCAAATCTTTGCTACCAATGAAAAAAAATTGCAACCTGTTAAAATTCAGATGGATGTTCTCAACCAAGAGAATGACTTAAAATTGGACTTTTTTCCACAAATGATCATCATCCCCATTGTTGTTGTAATAGAAATTAATACAGACAAAAGCCTTGGACCTAACAAAGTTTATGTAAACATGTTTCTTTAAATCACAGACATACAATCAATTGAGAGTTGCTACCAACCTGGCTGGCTTACTTGTGACCACTTGAAACACATGAAATAATGATAAAATGATGGCTATTGTAGCTCCAAGAAAAACAGTTCCTATTAGGGTGTCTCTATTTTTTTGCAAGAGGATTAAATAAGAACAATAAAGGACCTATTGATTTTGTATCCATGCAAAGAAAACTGAGAAGGCAAGAGGATATCACTTAGAGCAGGTACGCTGGATTATGGAACAACTCTAATTTTTTTTTAAAGAAACACCATATTGCAAATAGAGATACAAAGAAGAACTACAGTTCCAATTAGGGTGAAATCAGCCACTCCAGGCAATAAAACAACAGGAGACATCACACTATCGATACCTGAGAAATACTGCCACTTGTTATCTAACCATATCGCTCACTCAAAACATTACCCAGGAGAGCGGAAGCCAGTCTAAACACTTCAGAAGCCATCCAGTGCCGTATGGCACACTATTCTCCCAGACCTCAGGAGTAAAAGTTAGCCAGAGCCTACTGACATACTAAAATGATTTATTATCACAGGGCCCAACTAATGCATTCTACTTTACAACTCTCCTGGCAGTCCAGGGGAGAGGCTGTGTTTATTACCTACAGTACATAATGCCCGCTGAAGAGCTCTGTATTATTCATAAGACTGCCTTTTTTGTGACATCGTAATGCTGATAAATTATGAAAAAATGCATATTTTATTTCAATTTATAACTATTGTTGTATACATCTCAATACATCACATAGCAGCAGGCGGAGCAAGTATTATTGCTGACAGCTGTTGACATACCTCCATAAAGCCCAAACAAAGGGGCTTTGCAAATAATCCTAAGTCACGACTAGCATTCCAAATCAAAAGCCACATCTATCTCTCACAATATTTAGAAGGGATTTGCAGAAATGTCAGCACTCCGTAAGGGAGAAACTTGGGCAAAAGCCCGGAGAGATGGGTATAATTTTCTACTCAAATTCAAGGTGGGTGGGGGAGGACCTTCAATGTTAAACAATCAAGTATAGAACAGGAAGTCTCATTTATGGAGAGTTCCTGTCAGAGTCTGCTATTATTTTGTTTTTCTTTCTCTTCTTGCCTTGGATGGTGAAGTGCCTGATTCTAAAAACACATTCTGAGACGAAAGTCCTCCAAGAAGGTTAGAGATTTTTCATTAACTCAGACTTTTTCTGCAGTTTTCAATTCTGCAAGTTATTTTCACATTAAAGTAGTCTGACTGCATGGCGCAATGGTATTCATACCCTTGCAAATAAATTTAGTGATTTCCTTTTTTACTCCACATACTTTCCTTTGTAATGAATAAAAGCTAATTTGTGGGTAATTGATACTTTAATAAGAGCAAATTTCTTTTAGACATCAAGAACTCAATGGATACAGTTTTGAGCTAAAATAAAATAGTAGGGCTCAATGGTATAACTACTTCATTTTACAAATTAGAAACCTGAGTTCATGAGATGTCTGCTCTAGGTCACGTCTGTCGCAGAACCACAATGCAGGTTGTCTCCTTCTAATTCAGTTTATTGTTCTGGGTGTTCTTTCTGGAATTTAAAGTGTTAGTTTATATACTACATTTTTTTTTTTTTTTGCGGTACCGGGGATTGAACCCAGGGGCATTCTACCTCCGTGCTATACCCCCGGCCCTATTTTTTTATACTTTATTTTGAAACCGGGTCTCACGAAGTTGTGGAGGGCCTCACTAAGGAGAGAGAGAGAGACAGAGAGAGAGACAGAGAGAGCTGAGGCTGGCCGTGAACCTGGATCATCCGGTCTCCACCTCCCAAAGTACTGGGATTACAAGCGTGCGCCACCACACCCAGCTATATACTATATTTTTAAATTACTTGAATGAAGTTTGAATATATTACTGAATGAAGTTGAATATATTAATAAGTTTCAATAGTAATAGTTACCTATTACTATTTCACAATACCAAAAGACATTGCTGCCCTAGGTCCTAGGCAGATACTAGCTAGAAAGAGATCACAAATAAAGCTATCTTAGATGTGATTTTATGTCTAAATTAGGAATATTTACTAATAAAAACAATGACATTGTGCCAGACATAGTGGCACATACCTGTAATTCCAGAACTTGGAAAGATGAGGCAGTAGGATTGCAAGTTCGAGGCCAGCCTGGGGAACTTAGTAAGACCCTATCTCAAAATTAAAAAAAAAAATCAAAAGGGCTGGGAGTAGAAAATGGTGTGGTACATGCCTGTAATCCCAGTACTTTGGAGGCTGAGACAGGAGGATCGCAGGTTCAAGGACAGCCTGAACAACTTAGCAAAACCCTCAGCAACTTAGCAAGACCCTGTTTCAAAATAAAAAATAAAATAGGGCTGGGGGTGTAGCCTGGAGTTAGAATGTACCTGACTTCAATCCCTAGTACCACAAAACAAACAAACAAACAAACAAACAGGAGTAGAGATGTAGCTCAGTGATACAGTGCCCCTGGGTTCAATCCCCAGTACCCCCACACACACACGCATTGACATCACTTCTAAACTAGACAATATCAATATTGAATTCGAATAGAACAATATACCATGTTTTTTAAAATGCAAGAATTCAACATTTTGTGTGTAGGGGCCATGCTGCCTATGCCATCAGACTCACCACAGTGAAACCCTAAACCGCTGCTATGAAATGCACGCCTCTCTCTGCCCTGTGGGCCTTCTGCAAACACCAGCATTGCCCAAAGCAAAGACTTCAGCGAGCACCAAACATTTACTCTTCCCGGTGTTGACACATCGTGTACACATCCAGACGGCCAGGCCACTTGCACTTCCAAGAACAGGGAAAGGACCAGAAATACTTCTGAACCTCCTAGCCTTCATTTCACCAAATGAGGTTGGAGACTGGCCACTGTACACTAACTACTCACAGGACATGGGATCTATGCCCAGTTTGTTATGCAGACCAGGTCAGGGATAAACGGGGGGAAAACGAAAGAACTAGGAAAATAGAGAATGTCTCCACGGAGGTGGGAGGGTGGGGCAGTTGGTGTCCCCTGGCTGCTGGAGTTTGTAGTGACCTCCATACCAAGTAAAAATAGGTCTGTAAAGGAGAAAAAGGGATTTCTGAGCTGCAGCCATCCTTTTTTTTTTTTAACTTTAGAATGTAAAAGACTTTATGTTGCTGTTTTCTACCAAATATGCTGATGACTTTGCAGGCTAATGGAGAAAGGATATTTCCAAAATTTTTTTGTTTTTGAGGTACTGGGGATTGAACGCAGGGGCATTCTACCTCTGCACTACACCCCCCGGCTCTATTTTTTTTATACTTTATTTTGAAACCGGGTCTCACGAAGTTGCGGAGGGCCTCACTAAGTAGAGAGACAGAGAGAGAGAGAGAGAGACGGGGGAGAGAGAGAGAGAGAGAGAGAGCGAGCTGAGGCTGGCCGCGAACCCGGATCCTCCGGTCTCCGCCTCCCAAAGTACTGGGATTACAAGCGTGCGCCACCACGCCTGGCGATATTTCCAAATTTTAAAAAGTCAACATAGGAGTTGCTGGTACCCTTTTATTAAACATTATAAGTCTCTTTATGTTTTATCTTCAACACTATTTTAATAGGTCCAATTCTATTTATTTGTCTCAACAACTCTTTTTCCTCCATCAAAAGCATCAGTATTTGCTTGAAAATGATAATATGTTTGATTTCTAGGTTTTTGGTTTAAAAAATTTATATTTTACGAGCCGGGCATGGTGGTGCACACTTGTAATCCCAGTACTTGGGAGGCTGAGACCAGAGGATCCGGGTTCGCGGCCAGCCTCAGCTACTTAGTGAGGCCCTCCGCAACTTCGTGAGACCCTGTTTCAAAAATAAAGAATAAAAAAAAAAATAGGGCTGGGGGTGTAGCGCGGAGGTAGAACGCCCCTGGGTTCAATCCCCGGTACCGCAAAAAAAAAAAAAAAAATTATATTTTACACAGACTGGAGCCAGGTCCAGTTAATATTACCACCTTAAGGACATAGTGTCTTAAAGATAAAAAAATAAAACAATAGACAAGGCTTCCCTAGGGAAACCCAAATGGAAACTAATTAATTC